>PJEM01005545.1:0-128032 GCA_004023845.1 Helogale parvula
GGGCGGTGGGGGTGTATTGGGGGCTGGGTGAGGTTGTATGGGCGAGTGGGTGGGGGTCGTCCGCTCGCGGCGGCTCACCACGACGGGTCCGGAGTCCGGAAGGCCGACGCGCGGGGCTGCGTCCCGGAGGCAGAGGCCGCGTGACTGAGGGCGGCGGGCCGGACGTGGGTCACGGGGTGTAAAGGAGGAAGTGCCACCGACGGGCCCGCCAAGATGTCACCAATGGAAACGCGTCCTGCAGGTGCGGCCCGCGCGTTCGGCCCAGGCAGGAAGTGGGAGGGGGGGAGGGAAGCAACGAGGAAGACCGTTCCGAGTGAGTTTTCAGGAAAGGTGCCAACATGGGGAAAAGTCCAGAGTACGAGCGCAGGAGAGGGGTAGTTCGGCACAGTTTAGGTGGAAGGAGAAACCGTAGACTCAAAAAAAAAAAATCTTTAGAATTTAGAATAGAAACTAACAGACAAAAGGGAGAACTTATTTGTATATAAAGGCTTGTTTTTATATATCTGATCACGAACTCTTATATTTTGCATCAATTCTCAAAAATTTAAAACACGCAATTCTTAATACCCGAAAAAGAATTACATTTCATGCCGGAATTCAAACGATCTTGAAAATACTAAATCAACTGCAGTGTGAACAGTGACTGATTTCAAAAAATTTAAAATTGGGGGCGCCTGGGTCGCTCAGTCGGTGAAGCGTCCGACTTCGGCTCAGATCATGATCTCACAGACATTTTTGTTTATTTTACTTTTGTGGGAGACAGAGCACGGTTCGTGAGTTCGAGCCCGTGTTGAGCTCTGTGCTGACTACTCAGAGCCTGGAACTTGCTTTCCGATTCTCGTGCTCTGTCTCTCACAAAAGTAAAATAAAAAAATTTTTTTAACTTAGTTGTAATTATGGTGCTGTAATTTTATTTTTGGAGTCATTAAGAGATGTATTTGGTGTCTAAAATCTGTTTCTAAATCTGAGTGGGATTACAGATGAAACCAACAGGGTCCATGACTTCATAATTATTGAAACTAAGTGATGGGTACATGGAGTTTCATAATATTTTTGCCTCTACTTTTCTATTAAACACCTTTATTAATGAAATTATTTAAGAAAGGAAAATCTATGAATCTACTTACTGTAATTATGAAATTTAGAATTTGTAGGGTGGAGGGACCTACTAGGTGAGAGAACGCAAAGCCACACTGGGGGAAATTCTACAAGGACAAATGAGTTCAGTCCTTCATCAGAAAACAGCTCCAAGGGAAAAGACCAAGTCAACACCTAAGTGAATAAAAGCCTTTTAACAGGATTCATAACACACAAAGCGTATTTGAATTCTGAGTCAAACAAAGATAAACATTTAAGAGATTTTGACGGTGACTAAAAACTTTAAGGTATTAAAGTATTATTACATTTACTTATTTTAGATACAGAATTGTAGTTATGTTTAAAAAATGAATTTCTAGAGATTCACTTGGAAGTACTGGGAGATGAAGTAGTTTGCAGATTTTGCTTAAAAATTATTAGGTGGAGGATGTAAAGAAAAACTGTCCTTGACTGCTAATTGTTAAAGCTGGGTGATAAGATTAAAAATCCAGCCATCCCACGGTAGGTGAGACAGACACTAAAAACTGAATTCAAGAGAAGTAAAACAGTATTTGGAAGAACTAACCACAAAACTGTCTTGGTTTTGGGAAAATAGTCTACAGAACTGAGGTACCTTGACTGCTTTGCAAGCATTTACTTCACCTTAAAGTTTATTTTGAGAGAGAAAGAATGCAAGCAGAGGGGCAGAGAAAGGGAGCCAGAGACAGAATCCTCTGGCTCCTTATTATCAGTGCTGAGCCTCAGTGTGCTGGCTTGAACTGACCTGCGTCAAGAGTTGGACCCTTAACAACTGAGCCACCCAGGCACCCCTTAATTTCACTTCTTAAAATTCTCTTCACAATATATTCTTGGTAATCTATATGATTGGCGTGCATTTTCTCACTTATTTGAATATATTTCTTGCAGTTAAGTAGTTTTACACATGCCTTCTTGGCTTAACTGGTTGGTGATGCTGGGGAGGCGACTGTTAATAATTTATCAGCCATGATAGGGTTCCAGCCCAGTGAAGGAACAACAAGTGCCGAAGACACAGGGGAGCATGTTGTGCTGAGACCAAGGAAAGAGGAAAGCAGAGAAGATCTGAGACCAATGAAAAGAGGAAGATCCTCCACACAGCTTAGAAAGCCTGGTTTGGAATTTTGTACTTTAGTCTAAGGCCAATGGGAAGTCACTTAATTGTTTCAAAATGGAATGTGGTGTAATTTGAGTTTTTGCTTTTCAACAGAACAGTTTAGCTGTTGTCTGGAAAACTAATGGTGGGAACAGATGCATAGAGATGATATGGGAAGGAATGACACAAATTTAGAAAAAACTGGTAGAGCCCTGCAATAAAAAACATTGTGGTAGGAATGAAGCAATTTTGAAAGGATTTGAGTGATGTGCAGTAGATACAATTTACCAAATTGGGAGTCATTAACTAAGAAATACTGTGCACTTACAAAATGAAGGCACTGTGCTAGGGCCACAGAACAGTGGACTAGGAAATCAATAAAGAAAGAAATGTGTATGATGACAAATTCTGAATGACCCAAAACTAGAAAACGGGGATTAATTTACACTGGGGATCTGAGGAAGTGACAATTAAACAAACCAGAAATTTGAGTGGGGAAGGGAGGATGTGAAACCTTTTTTCCCCTGGTAAATATGCAAGGTTGGAAAGTAGAGTTTAGGGGCACCTGGGCGGCTCAGTCCTAACTTCAGCTCGTCATGATCTCAGTTTGCGATTGGAGCTGTGCCCTGCATTGGTCTCAGTGTTGACAGCTCGGGACCTGAAGCCTCCTTCAGATTCTGTGTCACCCCCTCTCTCTGCCCCTCCCATCCTCATGCTATCTCTCTCGGTCTTTCAATAATAAATAAAAATATTTCTTAATTTCTAGGGGCGCCTGGGTGGCTCAGTCAGTTGAGCATCCGACTTCAGCTCAGGTCACTGTCACTTCAGCTCAGGTCATTATCCGAGCCTGCTTCCTATTCTGTGTCCCCTCTCTCTACCTCTTCCCCTCTCATGCTTGGTCTCTCTTGGTATCAAAAATAAAACATTTAAAAAATTGTATTTCTTTAAATAAATGGAGAATTTAGAAAACCACGCGGTTTTTTTTTGTTCCTTTGTACATTACCCTACTTTAATCCTCCCTCAATGCTTGTTCAAATTTTATTTTTTAAATGCAGCACTTTACCAGGATCTGTTTTTGTGTTGGTTGCTTTGTGGCATATCCTTTTTTTTTTTTTTTAAGATTTTATATTTTTAGGGCGCCTGGGTGGCTCAGTCAGTCAGTTGAGCGTCCGACTTCAGCTTGTATCATGATCTCATGGTTTGTGAGTTCAAGCTCTACATTGGGCTCAGATCCTCTCACCCCCTTCTCTCTGCCCCTCACCTGCTTGCTCGCAAAAATAAGTAAAACATTAAAAAAAAAAATTTTACATTTTTAAGTAATCTCTACACAGTAGTAGAATTTCTAGAGATTCGAACTTACAACCCAGAGATCGAGTCGCATTGCTCTACCAACTGAGCAAGTCAGGAGCCCCATGGCGAATCCTTTTAATCTTCATATTCAGCTCTTATTAAAATAAAAAAAGACAATTTTCGGTATTTTTTCTGTTGCTTATGTCGGGTTTCCCACTTGAACAAAGATGGGCCTGGGGAAAAAGCAATTCCTGGCCAAGGGACAGTATATGAGCAGAGCCCAGACTCCTAATTTGTTATGGATAGTTTTCCTGTTCACTGGAAATTATATTGGAAACCAAGTCTCTCTTCTTACCAAGCTATTTTATAAAGTCAGTGGCTCTTAAACATTTCTTGCCTCAGACATTCTCTTGAGAATATGACCTAGGTCTGAACCAACTGCTTCAAGAATGCGCATCGCCACACACAGTTGTACCAAAACTTTCAAGAGGCTTATGCTTCTGAAGTGTGAGACTGCTTCAACTTTTTTTTAACATTTATTTTTGAAAGAGAGAGCCTGAGTGGGGAAGAGGTACAGAGAGAGAGGGAGACACAAAATCTGAAGCAGGCTCTAGGCTCCGAGCCATCAGCACAGAGCCCAGACGCGGGGCCCAAACACACAAACTGTGAGATCATGACCTGAGCCACCTAAGCACCCTTGAAGTGTGAGAATAACTCTAACCAAGTTCAACACATAAAGCTATCTCAGTGCTATTAAAGAGAATCTATAAATGGATCATTAAATAATTAACATTCTAAGTGTTTACTGCTGTTACTATATTTTTATCCACCAAAGAGGATATAGATGATCCATAAGAAACAGGAAAGCTATTTTCCATTATTTATTAACTATGAAAGCCCTTTAGTTTGTGTACTATAGCTAAGTCTGGGGTAACAACATACTGTTTCCCTCAGTGTTCATTTTGCAAAGTCTGGGTTAAATAAAAAGCTAAAACCGTGTAATACAATGTTAGGTAAATTATAATGCCTGTTTTAAAATAAAATAAGGGACACATTTTTATCCAACACAGAACAAGCAACTCTTGCTCTATGACATTATTGATTGCATTCTACAGATGACTCAACAATCAAAATCCAAAGTTACCACAGAGAGGAAAAAATATATCAAGTGAAGTTTTCCTAAAAAGAAACACTGCTTTCTGACTTCCAATGCTGAAGATAAAATCTGTTCTCAAGTGAGGGATTCATCATCTCTATTAACCAGTAGTGCTCTCCCCATCCACAGTAGGAAATATGATTCTAGCCTAACCAAGAAATATATAACAGGGGTAAGAGGGGAATCTGTTAAAATACAACTGCTAAGAAGACAGTCTCCGAACCACCTCCCCTACAAATTCTCCGGTAGAGCCGTCTCCTCCTCCTGAGTAAGAAGCTCCTGGGTGGGTGACCATTTAGACCCAACATTCAGGAAGGCCTGTGGGCTACACCATAGTCTCGCAGAGCCATGGCTGCAGTACATGCCCACAGTCCCTTGAGTCTGGGGCTCTGTGGAGAGCTGACACCTTGCCAGGTCCCATGCAGCTGCCTGCCAGAGGACTGCTGTAGCACCCTGTGCTCAATATTTGCTGCTCAGGTGACCAGAGCACACTGCCCTGGGCGAGTGGAGAACGGAACCAAGAGGAACGGAACAGGACAATGCACATGAGTGGCTCAAGCACCCAGAGAGAATGCCATGCATTCAGACATCTTAAAACAGCAATTATCAGGGAATGAGAAGCGCTGAACAAAACCATCCAGTTTTTAAGAGGAAAAAATGAGCACTTTCAGATACTAAGTTAGAGAATATAAAACTTTTTAGTACTAACTATCAAATTTTGAGTTTATAAAATTAGTAATAAATTGGGGCGCCTGGGTGGCTCAGTCGGTTAAGCATCCGACTTCAGCTCAGGTCATGATTTCACGGTTCGTGGGTTCAAGCCCCGCATCAGGGTCTGTACTGACTACTAGCTCACAGCCTGGTGCCAGTCTTCAGACCATGTGATTCCTTCTCTCTCTGACCCTCTCTTGCTCACGCTCTCTCTCTCTCAAAAGTAAATAAAAACATTAAAAAAAATTTTTTTTAAAGATAAAATAAAATTAGTAATAAACTAAAAGGACAGCAGCCTAAAAAACAAGTGCAAGATATATCTCAAAACAAAGAGAAAAAAACAGAAACAAAGGTAAAAAGACATGAAATTTGGAGGACACAAGATGTAACACGAGACAAAAGAAATAACATGTTAGTAATAGGGATTTCAGAAGGAGAAAGACACAAATAGAAGAGAACAGATAAAGAATGGAAGATTTTCCTGGCTTAAGATAAACGTGGTTGTGTGGCTCCCAACAGATATTTTTAAAAGATATAACCTAGGCATATGTTGCTAAAACTTCTAAATTTAAAGTATAGAAAAAACTGCTTGGTAAAAGAACAATTTGGGTACAAAGGATAAAAATATGATAGCCGTTAACCACATGTGCCTACTCAACACTTGAAATGTGACAAGTACAAATTGACATGTGCTATAAAAGTATAAAACACACCGAATTGCAAAGATTAAAACAAGAGCGAACATCTCAATTTTAAAATATAGACCTGTTGGAATATTTTAGGTGACAGTTCATCAAAATACACACTAAATTAAAATACTGAAACACATCTCAACTCATTCTACAAGGCCAGTATTACCCTTCTTTCAGGGGCTGAAAACTTCATCATTAGAGTAGGCCATAATCCATTCTAGCTTGTGTCCTTCTAAGAAGGAGAAATTTGGACACAAAAAAGACGAGGCAAGATACAGAGAGAAGACAGCCATCTAACAAACCAAGAAGAGAGGTCTGGAATATATGATTTCCTCATGGCCTTCAGAGGGAGCCAACCTTGCTGATGCCTTGATCTAGGACTTCTGACCTCCATAACTACAAGACTACAAAAATTTCTGTTAAGACACCCAGTCTAGAGTACTTTGTTATGACAGCCCTAACAAACTAAACACACTGATACCAAAACCAAACAGACTTCACAGGAAGAGGTAACTACATACTAACATCTCTTATGAGTAAAGGTGCAAAATTCCTCAACAAAATACTACAAACTGAATCAAGCAACATGTAAGAAAGGTTATACACTATGCCCAAGTGAGATGTATCCCAAGAATGCTTAAGGGTGTTTCAACGTAAAATGTTCTTGAATTAGGTAGTAGTGGTGGTTTTTACAACGCTGCAAAATTACTAAAAACCTCTCATTTGTACTAAGTGAGCTGTATAGTATGTGAATTAAAAATGAAATAAATTACTTTTGTCATTCATATTCTATGAACGCAATTCTAACCAAATATTGTGTAAAGCAGAACAAAGACCCTTGGAGATATCAATGGATCATCATCTTTGCAATGCAGGTGGAGTTAGCAGGAGTGAGTGTAACAGAAATTTGTAATATTCATAGTGAGGATTTCTGTAAAAGAGGCCTACTGTCTGAGAAACTTAAGAGGAGTTCAGAATTTTCCATTCTAGTATTTTTTTTAACTCATTAATGATGATAACTCTTTGTACCATTTAAGAGATCTTTTTCTTAGCACAAGTCCATAATGGGTTTTTTTTTAAACATATAAAGCTTTGTTGTTTTCATCTGCATGTTTGTTTTGATCAACGATCAAACCTGGAATTGATTTTCCATTTCCAAGAGTGTTAGAATTAGTTTACCAAGTTTCACAGGCTAATTTCTGCTCATGAACTGAGAAATTATCAGCCAACCAAATCCAGCAATACACAAAGCAACAATCATGACCAAGCTGGGTTTATTCTAGGAATCCAACTGTAGCTCATCATTTCAAAGTCAATCCCTACAATCAGTCACACTGACATATTAATGAAGGTAAAATTAGTTAACTAAGAATTTGTCATGTTTTATGAGAAATGTTAAGAAATATCCTACACAATAGAAGGAAAAAAATAGATTAATTCCACAAACTGGAAGTAGGGAAAATTTTCCTGACCATGAACCCAAACCCAGAATATGTGAAAATACTGAAAAATTTAATTACATAAATACAAACCCCAAGACAAAAACCTCCAAACTATGATTAGCCTAAAAAACACTAAGCTAAACAAAAACACCAGTGCTCAAGTGGGAAAGATACTTCCATTTTTTCCCCAAAGCATTAATATCCCTAATATATAAAGAGCATCTAAAAAGAGACAAAGTTCAACTACCCAAAAAGGAAAATGGACTAGAGATTATAGTACACAGAAAAAGAAATTAGAAAAGATGCTCAACTTTACCATTTCAGATAAAATTTGAAATGAAGTAACATTTAAAATACCTACCATACTGGCAAAAAACACAGAATTTTGAAAACACATTCCCTTGGCAAGGCTAAAGATAAGCAGGTACTTTCAAATACCGTTTGTGGAAATATTAAATGGCCCAAAAAACAAGCAGACACCTGCAAAGGCTATTCATCTGGGCTCTACTTCTAGTAGGAAAAGGCTAGGACCAACCCAACTGCCTACAACTAGAAGTCCAGTTGAATAAACTTTGGTGAACCCACTTAATAAGGAAGGTAGGTATCAAAGGCCACTGCAGTTCTGTCAAGGTCAGGAACCAATATGAAGGGCTCCCAATGGCCAGGAATTAGAATATTTGTGCACTAAATTATATGACTAAAAGCCACAGTGGATTAAAACACATGATACCAGAAAAAGGGTCTTTGGCACATGCTAGAGAATCAATAAATTATGTTAGACATTGATTAATAAAAGGAATTAATCAAAACAACCTGCCATTTATAAAGTACAACTTACAGTAATCAAATGATTAACAAAGAAAATGTCCTCCCTATAGAAGTATTCCTAATAAGTAAGAAGGGGGGGCACCTGGATGGCTAAGTCGGTTGGACGTCTAACTTCGGCTCAGGTCATGATCTCACGGTGGATTCGAGCCAGCGTAGGGCTCTGTGCTGACAGCTAGCTCAGAGCCTGGAGCCTACTTCAGATTCTGTATCTCCCTCTCTCTCTGACCCTCCCCTGCTCATGCTGTCTCTCTCTCTCAATAAATAAATAAATAAATATAATAATAATAATAATTAATAATAAAAATAAATGAGGAGTATTTAAAGGGTCACTATTTTGGAAACATCAACAAAAGATCCATGGCTCCTAACTTCACAAAGAGGGAAGCACCAAGAAGTGCCTCAGGCAGGAGTACCCAGCCTCTCCAGTGAAGTATTCCAAAAAGAAAATCTCAACAGAACCAGAACTACCATTTTACAAGAAATGCAGGTCAGAGATTCAAACACCATTGAATGTAATCAGAAAAACCCAAAGCCTGAGGGAAGGAACTCTATGACACTCTACCCAATTCATTCAACAAAGAATATCTCTAGATTGCACTAATCTTGCCACACTTAAAATGTGGCTGGCACAACTGAGATGTGCTGTATGCACTGGATCTTGAAAAAAAAATTATAACTTAAAATTACATGAGCAAATATTTTGTATATATTACATGAAACTAAATTATTAGGATGAACTATACTGGTTTCTTTTTAGTACTAAAAAAATGTGAAATTACCTATGTGGCTTGCATTGGATTTCACTGGGACACCAGTGCTCTGGATTAAAACAATGAGAGAGCTACATCTACCAAATACAAGATGTGACCTTGTCTAGATTCCCAATTGGAGCCAGCTGTTAAAAAATATACAGTCAGGTACATTTGAACATGGGGTACTTGATGATCTCAAAAGAATTATCATTTCTTCAGGTGTGATAATGGTATTGTAGTTTATTTTTTTTAAATCCGTGGAAATGTTAAGCTATTTATAAATAAAAGCCTTATTATGTCTGGAATTAGTTGTAAAGTAGACTAGTCTTAGGTGAGGCCTGATTCTCCTCTGACTAGCCTCTTGTTTTCCACAAGAACAGCAATTCAGGGCAATAAGCTGGGGGCAGGGTCCTTGACAGAGTAGGGCTGTTCCTGTCACACAGACCTGAGTCCTAATTCCCAGCTACATCCCTCCCCCTCCCCGGAAGTGACTTCATTTTCCCCTTTGGCCTCCATTTTCTCATCTGTAACTGGGATAACAGCAATATGCCCCCTTACAAGGCTACTCACGAGCACGTGACTTAAAAACATGGTAAAATTCCTAGCTCTGTGCCTAGACCCTGTAAGGGTCAATAAACGTGCTTCTACAAAAAGAACTGGAGTTCAGATTGAGGAGGAGACCTCCTCCCGTTTTTGAAACCCCTCCAGGAACTTACCCTGGAGGGGCACCACAGGTCTCCAGAGTCTCCACAATTTTGGCCACATCTGAAGACTAACCTATTTATTTCATCAATCTTTTCACTGAAATCAATTCACACTTTTACCCGAGTATCTTATGTTTAAAGGGAGCTTTGTAACAATACTCTGAAGTGAAAACCAGTCACTTGTCAATTAAAAAAAAAAAAAAAGCAATACCACAAAAAGAATGTTAAAATAGAAATAAAAAGGAGACCATAATATACAATAAACCAAATCAACTTACAGAAATGCATACAGGCATAAGAGCACAGTCCATAAAGATGGACTCGCTTAAATATTAGTAATTAGTAACATCAGCAATCTCTCACAGTATTAATAGTAAAAAATTTACTCGCATGTTAAAATGACGAATCTTCCATAAAAATTAACACTGAAAACATCACATAACTTTTCAGACATATCCTAATATTTTATCTAACCTGAGATATTTTCATTCTCACTAAAAATTCAGAAACAAATAGTTAACCTTTAAAAACGTGACTAAAAGTAATAGTGAGAATTACATTAAGATAGGTAATTTCGACGTCGTTTTGAACCGAAAAAAGTATCTGCAGTCTTCAAACCTCTTCCAGCTCCCCCAGGTTCCGGACACCTCGGCGCCCGTGTCCCCCTCCCCCCATTCGGCGGTTCCCCGCTTAGCGCGCTGCCGCTCGCGGGCTCCTCTCCCGCCACGCACGCGGCCCGCAGGGGCAGGCATGAGCCGCGGACGCCCCACAAATAGTTGTGAGAACTAGAGAAAGAAGCACGTTCTTTCGTCCTAGGGCCCCCGGGGAAGGAAACTACTGCGAAGGGCGTCCCGCGGGCAGGCGGGCCAGGACCGAAGGGGCCGCGGGATGGGGTCTTGCGGGAGCTGGAAAGCGGCGGGGGGGGGGGGGGGGGGGGGGGGGGGGGGGTCGTACGGGGTACCTCCCGGGCCGGGGAATTTGTCTGGCAGGCAGCTGGTGGGGGGGTTCCTGAGAGCCCCTTAAAGGTACAGATCGACAGGGAGGGGCCTCCCAACCGTTTCTATTAAAGACCAGGATCGGTCGAGTCCCCGCGCGACTCGCTCGGCGTCACTAGGCCGCCCAGAGCCACTTTCAGTGAACCACACGGGCACACTGAAGGTAGAGGGCGCAGCGCGAGCGCCAGCGGAGTCCAGAAGTTTCTTAGGCGCAGTCAAGAATCAGCAAAAAATATATTCAAGGATACAAAGAAATAAAGCACAAGGAGAAAGAAATGGCCGATTAAGCACGCTCGGCATAAGTGTGGTCACCAGCCAAAGACAACGGAGCCAGAGTTTTATCCAAAAAGCAAACACTATACCTCTAAGGGCAGGAAACAAACGCAGACCGGCGACCCGAGCACACACGCCGCCCGGAGAGGAAGAAAAGGCCGCAAAGATCGAAAGCGGAGGCTCAGCGAGCGGGAACGTGGGAGGGGGGAGGAGTCAGCTCCCAACCAGTCTGGCGCAACTCAACCACGTGAAAGTACTGCTTTCATTTTTAAATGAAGCCCTTCTCCCACGTACGCCGGGTCCCTCACGGTACTTCTGGCAGGGGCGCTCAAGCTCTGCTTCCCCTGGAGTCCGTACAAGGCCTTTTCTCCCTTTTTCGCCGAGGTACCTGCCTCCCAGGTCCTAAATCTCAGCCCGGAGATCCAGTCTTCGAGAGTAAGGCCCTGGATCTGAGCCCCGTGGTCCAATTCCCGACTGTAAAGCCCCTGACCTCTGACACCACCTCCCCCAACCCCAATTCTCAGCTCCGCCGTCCCCAGCCCATGTGCCCAGCCTCCATTCGGCCCCTGCATGCGAACCCTCGACTTCAGACCTAGCCTCTAATCCAACCCCAAATCTCAGCCCCACTGTTCGCACCCCCAGAGGGCCCAGTTCTCTGTCCGTCCCAGTTGTGAGGCCCTTCAGCCTCGGACCCGCCGCCCGTCCCGCCCCTCACCTAGGGCTCCGAGTCTCCACGCTCCCGCTCTTCTTCACATCCGGCACCACGGTCGTCCCTCCGAGCACCTAGAGGGTGGAACGCGGGGAACTTGGCAGTTGTAGCGGAGGCAGTTGAGGCTTGTTTACCTTCACCATGGAAACCCCTGGCAGCGCGCCCTGGGCGGGGCCTCCGAGAGGCGGGGTCTGGCGCGCGGTAGGCCCGAGCGCACAACTCCCGCCCGTCGGGCGCACGAGGCGCTACCAGCAGCCCCGCTATTCTGGACTTGCCCGGTCCCCGCTCGACCCTGCACCCCAGCACCCGGGAGCAGCAGCCCCGAGAGCCCGCGCCCCCGCCCCACTTCCGGCCGCCGGCGTGACCGTCAGCCGGTTTCCCCACGGAACCCCACCTTCTTCTCCAGGAAGACGCCGCGCACTGCTACTTCCAACGCGGAGCCGGAAAGACGCAAAGAGCGCGGCGGAGAGGGGCGGGGCTTCCGCAACTGGCGTCCGGGGGCGGGGCTGCAAGGGCGCCATTGTGACGCAAATGGAGTAGAGCCAGGGATTGGTCGGCTGGGCGCGTGGCAGGGCCAGGCCTGCGGAGGGGGGACAAAGCCCCGGAGGGGGGCGGCGGATCCTCCAGAGCCCTTCTCAGTGAGGGCGGGGGACTGATGACCCGTATTAAGCCCCAAAGGATACTGACTCAGAGTACCCCCACCAAACAGTGAGCCCAAAGGACTCCTGGATTGAGGACAAGCATGGAAAAGAAAATGAGAGTTACTACCTGTCGAGAAAAAAAATAGGGAACTGAGAACGCCGAGAGGGATAAAAGCGGCCCGATTGGGGGATTTAGGGAAGGATTAACAGGTTTACTGAGGTTGCTCACGTAATTATCACTTGGGCTGAAAAGCCTTCATTCTCTGAAGGTGACCCAGAAGACCCAGGGAGAATGCTAGGTTTTCAGTCACAGAACACTTGAGACTACAGGCTGCATGGTAATGGCGACCCAGCTTGCGTCGATGGAGATTTTCTTGATGTGTTCTCGGGTTAATTATTACTATCATTTTATTTTTGGAGACTCTCTTAATCTAAAAGGAAGAGATCAAGGCATTCATTCATCATAGGTTAAGCAGATTATTTTTAAATCACTGGTTGGGAGGGCGCCTGGGTGGCTCAGTCGGTTAAGCCTCCGACTTCGGCTCAGGTCAGATCTCACGTCCGTGGGTTCGAGCCCCGCATCAGGCTCTGTGCTGACAGCCAGCTCAGAGCCTGGAGCCTGCTTCCGGTTCTGTGTCTCCTCTCTCAGCCCCTCCCCCTCTCATGCTCTGTCTCTGTATCAAAAATAAATAAAAAACATTTTTAAAAAATCACTGATTAGGGGCTCTTGGGTGGGTCAGTCGTTAAGCTTGTTAAGCTTTTGATTTCAGCTCTGTCAGGATCTCAAGGTTCCTGAATTCAAGCCCCACAACTGGTTCTGTACTGACATTGCAGAGCCTGCGTGGGATTTGCTGTGTCCCTCTTTCTCTGCCCCCTCTCTCTCTCTCAAAAATAAACAAGAAAAGAACAGTATATTTTAAAAAAATAAAATAACTGGTTAAATTACAGGAATGCTTGGAGTAGTGGCAGATGATGAGTGGATGACAATATTAGAGGAAGGAGAGGTTTGTCAAAAAAAAGTTGATTCCAGGAAAGAAAAATGAAAAGAGCTATCAGAGGGGGTGAAAATGTACAAGGAGAAAATTGAGGCAAAATTAGAGAAAAAGAGTGCTACAAAAATCAGGTAGGTATTCTTGGGAGACCCTGCAATGACTGTCACAGCTCATTCTGTAGAGAAGTCTGTTTCTGGAGAGAACATGTAAGCAGACAATCTGGGGCAAATATTAAAATTGTACCAAAAAATAGTTCTTCAGTAGTAAGGGACTGAAGCCAGATCCAAAAAAATATGTTCGTGTACACAATTCATTGACTCTGAGCCAAATTGGCTCCTTGACCCCTCCATCAATAGTCTTTTGGAGGGCTTCTCTGAATGAAAAGATTAGGGCCTTGGACTGATTTTGAGCCTTCCTCTTGGTCCTAGGAATCATCCCAGGTGTCCACTATATATTTTTCAGAGACGAGAGCCAACAGTCATACATAGACACTCTTTCACAGTGGGGGCTGGAATTGCTCACACTAGGTGCCACAGATCCAGGCCTTTTCCACAAATGTCCAGTTCATGTCACCAACTGGAAACTGCTTGCCCACACCTGGTCTACTTGGATCACCTCAGCTGTGCGGTCTTAGGGCCCTCCATTTTTTTCACCTCTGTGTCCAAAAAAGTGTCTCAACTAAGCACTGAAATCTACAAAGACATGTTTTTTTCATTGTTGAGAGTACATGCAGAGAGGTGCACCTTTAAGGTTTGTGGTTTACAAACAATGGAGGGGTGCCTGGGTGGCTGGATTGGTTAAGTGTCCAACTTTGGCTCAGGTCATAATTTCCCAGTTCATGAGTTTGAGCCCCGCATCAGGTTCTCTGTTGTTAGTGCAGGGCCAGCTTCGGACACTCTGCCTCCCTCTCTATGCCCCTCCCCTGCTCATGCTCTCTCTCAAAAATAAATATTTAAAAAATAATAACAAAAGAAAACAAATAAAAGCAATTGAATTTACCACAAATGAAGATGACCCCAAGATGTATCCTATCACAGACTGACCTGCCTTTGTGTTTCCTGTTGTTTATGTAATTAGATTATCACAAATTAAATATCTTTCAACAAATATTTTAAGGGGGTTTCTTATTTTATTTTTTTTGAGAGAGAGAGCATGCACAAGCAGGGGAGGGGCAGAGAGAGGGGAACAGGGGATCCAAAGTGCGCTCTGGGCTGACAACAGAACGCTGGATGCAGGCTCAAACCCACCAACCTCTAGATCATGACCTGAACTGAAGTTGAACACTCAGCGGACTGAACCAGCCAGGTGTCCCAAGGAGCTTATTTTTAAAACTTAGAGGCACCTGGATGGCTCAGTGTGTTAAGTGTCCAACTCTTGATTTTCAGCACAGGTCATGATCCCAGGGGTGTGGGATTGAGCCCTGGGGCAGGCTCCACAGAGCCTACACGGAGCCTGCTTAAGATTCTCTCTCTCTAGGGCTCCTGGGTGGCTCAGTCAGTTAAGCATCCAACTTCGGTTTAGGTTGTGATCTCGCAGTTTGTGAGTTTGAGCCCTGTGTCAGCTCTGTGCTGACAGCTTGAAGCCTGGAGCCTGTTTTGGATTCTGTGTCTTCCTCCCTCTCTGCCCCTCCCCCCACTCTCTCTCTCTCAAAAATAAACATTAGAAACAATTCTCTCTTTCTCTGCCTCTCTCCCTTGTTCACACTTCCTCTAGAAAATAAATAAAAAATAAAGTCCTTCGGAGAAGCCACTGGTCCATAACAAATGGTACAAAAGTTTGTATTGTCTGGAGTCTATTAAAATTTTCTAGTTACTACCTGTTGAAAGAACACTTTACCCATTAAGCTTTGCCCGCCTCCCTTCCCCACGAGCGTGTCAATGGGTAGGCAGGATCCCAAGGCTCAGACAAGGCTTTTACCCAAAGCCATAGTATGTCAAAAAGCAGTAACAATAGCTTACATGTATTGTACCTTCACTGGTACAGTCTGAATATTCAATCTCATTTAACCATCACCGCAACCCAGCAGTAGGTCTTATTACCATCATCACCATGTAGTGGAAGGAGACTGAGGTACAGAGTCACTAAGGTAACTTCCCTATGGCACTCAGCTTGTGGATGGCAGGGCTAAATGCTGGCATTCTGAGGTACTCGGATTCTATGGTATGCACTCTTAACTGCTGCACTCTTGAACCCAAGAGAGAGAGAGAGAGATCATCCAGGCTGGCTCACAAGCCCTTTTTCTGGCTCCCTTTCCCGTTGAGAGAAGAATGAAGTAAAAAGGTAAATTGAGTTGTCCAGCAGCAGCATAAATCCTGTCCAAATGTAATGTTTCTCTCTGAGGCTGGCTGCTCTGGTAGGCAGAGATGAGGAATGAGATAACCCAGGTGGGATGCAGGTGAGTTCAGCAGTCACAGCCTCATCTGGATCGTTTTCTTTTGACCAATCCAGAAAAATGCACCTTTGTGGAGGAGGTCAGTTGTATGGTGTCAGATGTAACTAGACTTCCTGTGGTGATCACTTTGTAGTACACGCAAACATTGACTTATGTGGTACACCTGAAGCGAAAATAATGTTACATTATTTTTACATCAACAGCAAAGAAAAAGAAAAATGCACCTTAGGCAGCGCTAATGCTTTTCTAGTGGTGAAGTCAGTTACCACCACAGAAGGCTGGATCCCTGGGTTATTTGCAGTTCAGGGATTACTTTGCAGTTATTCAAATAGCACTCTAGTAAGTAGTGAAAGAGGGAATACAGTACACCTCTTAGCTTGATAGGTACTTGCGTGAATTTTTTTTGTTTGTTTGTTTTTTGTTTTTTGTTTTTTGGGGGTTTTTTTTGCCCAGCAAGACTGCAGGTGGACTGGTTGATACTGGGCAATATTGTGTGGCTGCTCTTTGACCATTTCCTCATCAGGGCTAGCCAGGAAAAAGCTCTGGTTTGAATGTTGGTGAGCTAAGGTCTATCTTCATTCTGAGTTGTAAGCTTTTAGCTGGATTATGAGTTTTCCCACCCAAAAGTATGTACAGTTAGATGCCTTCATTTCTATGGGGCCTCAGGAGAGTCAGGAAACTTCATATGGATCAAGATGTGGATCAAGATGTACATCAAGATGACATTGAGATGTCAATTATATCTCAAAAAGTAGAAAGAAAAAAAAATAAGATGTGCTAGGTGCCAGGCAGTTTGAAGTTCCTCTCTGCCTCCTTTTCTCTCAGTAACTTTCATTTTTTAAAAGATATCTTTAATATTTATTTTTGAGAAAGCACAAACTGGAGAGGGGCAGAGAGAGAAAGGGGGACAGAGGAGGATCAGAAGAAGGCTTTGTGCTGACAGCAGAGAGCCCAATGCAGGGTTAGAACTCACGAACTGTGAGATCATAAACTGATCCAAAGTCAGATGCTTAACTAACTTAGCCACCCAGATGCCCCAGTAACTTTGATTTTAAAAAAATTATGGCATATTTAGGGGTGCCTCAGTTAAGCATTTGACTTCAGCTCAGGTCATGATCTCACAGTTTGTGAGTTTGAGCCTGGTATCTGGCTCTGTGCTGGCAGCTCAGAGCCTTGAGCCTGCTTCACATTCTGAGTCTCCCTCTCTCTCCCCTCCCCCGCTCCCACTCTGTCTCTTTCTCTCAAAAATAAATAAACATTAAAACATTTTTTTAAATTATGCAACATTTTAAACATGCAGAAAATTAGACATTGTACAGATGTAAGAGATGTCGACATATTGACTATTTCACCATTTGGGAACAAAAAATTACAGCTAAACCAGTGCTTTTGGTGCTTTTCAACTCTTTAAAAAACATTGGGGTGCCTGGGTGGCTCAGTCGGTTAAGTGTCTGACTTCAGCCCAGGTCATGATCTCACGGTTAGTGGGTTTGAGCCCGGCATCAGGTTCTGTGCTGACAGCTTAGAGCCTGGAGCCTGTTTCAGATTCTATGTCTCCCTCTCTCTCTGCCCCTCCCTTGTTCACACTCTGTCTCTCTGTCTCAAAAATAAATAAACATTAAAAAAATTTTTTTAAACAACAAAAATAAATGTTAAACATTTTTAAAAGAAATATTAAAAAACAATTTCTATAATATAAATTTTGAATGATGGAATATTTCAAAATTTGAAAAACATTGAAGATAATATTGTCAATAGGGAGTATTAAAATTTTGGGATCAGAGAAGTAACAATATGTGTGATCATCTACATAAAGTTTTTAAAAGAATATTGCTTGCTATGATATAAGATTGTATGGGTCCTTGTGTGCTGTCTTGATCGAGTTTTAAGGCCCTGGCTAGAGGCTGTTCAGTTTCTCTTCCTGAACCACTCATTAAGTCTGCAACACTAAACCTCTCCCTTATCTGACCTATACTCTGGACCAACATACACCCAACCTAATTACCCCAGCACCAAGTATCAGGCATTCTGGGACAGCCCCTGTGCCCCAGAGCCTACTGAAATTATTCAAATTAGCCCATCTTAAACCTGTTCGCCCTGTCTAACCCTTTCCTTCCAGCCAAAACCACAATAAAAGTTCCTACCTTGGAGGAGTTCCCCCTTGCTCTGCCTCACAACCAACCTGGTGCTTCCCCTGAGTGGCCTTGGATGTCATGATGTGTTCTCCCCTGAGAGCTATGAGTACAGAAAACGACAAAACTGTTTTCTCTCTCTTTTTTAAAAAATGTTTGTTTATTTGTGAGAGCGCGTAAGCAGGGGAGGGGCAGAGAGAGGGGGAACAGAAGATCCGAAGCGGGTTCACTGACAGGCTGACAACATGACACCAGCAAGCCTGATGTGGGGCTCGAGCTCATGAACAGCGAGATCATGACCTGAGCCAAAGTCAGATGCTCAACTTAATTGAGCCACCCAGGCACCCGTTTTCTCTCTTATGATCAGCATCTGACTTCACCATACCTCACCCAAGGTAATATGATGAAAACAATTCCTTCCCAGTGTGGCTTCTGTTTCAAAACCATCATGGTTGGATGGGTGGGAGGGAGGGAGGGAGACAGCATTGAGGTTGCTGCATCAGCCCCACAATCCCCTTACCCCGCAGGTCTAGTGCCTTATTAGGGAGTAGCCTCTCCTACTTCCAGTTCTTCATGATAGACTTTGTGCCTCCCAGGGCAAGTGAGCAAGGAGGCCGGAATTGGCCAATGACTCTTGACTCCCTGCATGTGGGGCAGAGGTGACAAGACAGAAGTCTGGACACAGGCCTTGGGGGTTCCAGTCCCTGTGAGAGCTGAATATATGCTAAGAATTTTCATGATCTATGCTTTTGTCAGAAGTTCTCTCTTTCTTTTTTTTTTTAATCACTTGAGAATTATTAAGCAGCAGCGGTACCCTGCTAACATGTGCATTTTGACTATTTTTTTATATAAAAAAAAAATAACCCCCAAATTTTATCCTGCAAAATTGGAACAAATTTCAGATTTTTATGTTCATAATGGGAATTGTGAATAATGTTGACTTTGAGGGGTACCTGGGTGGCTCAGTCAGTTAAGTGTCTGACTTTGGCTCAGGTCGTGATCTTATGGCTCATGAGTTTGAGCCCTGCATCAGGCTCTGGGCTGACAGCACAGAGCATGGATCCTGCTTAGGATTCTGTTTCCCTCTCTCTGCCCCTCACACACCCATGCTCTCTCTCTCCTTCAAAAATAATAAACATTTAAAAAAATTTTTTTAAATAATGTTGACTTTGAAAGTTTTTGACCTACAACAGAAAAAAAGAGGGGACAGTTGTAACTTAAAGTTGAGTAAAGTGGTTTGGTATGTGAGTAGCAATGGGAGGCACAGGAAAAAAACATAGAAAAAAAAGATAGGGCTTACTCTAATGTACAAGGAGGAAGAAAACAAAAATTAACTGTATTGGGGTGCCTGGCTGGCTCACAGTTAAGTGTCCCATGGAGCCTGCTTGAGATTTTCTCTCACCCTCTCTTCCTGCCCCTCCCCTGCTTGTGCTCTATCAAAAAATAAAAACAACAAACAAAACAAACAAAAAAAAACCCCTGTATCACAGCCTCAAATCAAGAATCACTAACACGTCCTAAACTCTTGTTCTTTTCAGGGCATACCAAGATGCAGGCCACATGGAGTACTAGAAAGAAATCAGAGTCAGTGGCTTCATGCTGTAACCACCTGGGTAAGCTGAAGGATATTGCCCAGAATTCCCTTCCCTGTGTGTTTCCATTTGGGGAAGGGGCTTCAAGAGAGCTCCTTGTGTGAGGTTTCAGGCAGCAGAACCTGTGGTTCCTTACCATCCTAGGTGGGTGGCAGCAGCTAGCTTAATAGCCACTGTTCCTCCACTGTGGCCTCCATTTACTTTCCCACTCCTGGGCCAGGTGTGTGTTTAGCTCAAGAAAGAAGGGTTTTCTGCTTGGATACTCACACAACCAAGGTCAGAGGCAGGAACAAGGAGAACTAAGGTGAATTTTAGCTTCATCTCTGACTTATGAGTTCCAGCCGTTCTTGCTGTCTTCGATTTACATTGACCTTCCCTTGTAGACAGTGACTGCTTAACCAGGTCCCACAGAGGCATAACTTTCAAATCCCTGTAATGTATTATATATACACATACCCTGATGGTACTCTTTCTGTCTTTGAACCTTGATAGATATGGAAAGCTGCTCAAAATTTTTAGTTGTGCTTATATAATTGATGGGTATTTAATGACATAGCGGAGTTCTTAGTTCCCTCCTACTTAATATACTGGGAGAGATAAATCACCTGATCTGATAAGCAGTTTAATTCTGCTGCTTTCATGACATGTAGCAGCAGAATTTTCTTTTTTAGGTTATTTATTTATTTTGAGAGAGAGAGCATGAGCAGGGAAGGGCCAGAGAGAGGGAGAGAGAGAATCCCCAGGCAGGCTCCATGCTGCCAGTGTGGAGCCCACTTCAGGGTTCGTGAGATCATGACCTGAGCAGAAATGAAGAGTTGGCTGCATAACTTAATGAGTCACCTAGGTGCCACAGTAGAAATCTTTTTCTTTTAAAGTGGTCCTGTGTACATCTTCCTAAAATGATGTATTTTGGTATTCTCATCAGATGTACAGTATATATCTACATAAGTTAAAAAGCTCTACAAGATGTTCCTAAAAGTGTTAACAAGGTTTCCTTCATGCTCGTGCTTTTCTGAATATTTGGATAGCCACCAATTGCAATTATTCCTGCCCTTTGTCCTTTCCTCATGGTTTCTCCTGTTTAAAAACAAAAACAAAATATAACTGAGTAAATTTGATGATGGGATTGGCTTTATCAAGTGATTCATGAATTGGGCAGTATCTCATCAAAGAGATCACTTCAAGGAGTTCTCCGAAATGGAAGGCTGTTATAGAAAGGAGGGTTGGGCAAGGAAGTCATTGGCAAAGGAAACATGAAATCAGGGAGAAAAGTAAGTTCAGGTTGACAAGGCTTCTCACTGGCAGAACTACAGCATTTTCTGTTGGCTGGGCTTGTTGCTGGGTAGGAGAACATCTTCTTTTCTCCTGTTAGGGTAGTAAAGTAGTGAAGTCTTCCAGTTGAAGATGCAAGGTATCTCTCTTCTTGTTTGGGGTAACTGACCAGTGGCTGGCGGTAAGAGTTTCCTCTAGAAGTCTTCCCAACTCCAATTTTAGTTCAGGTTTCCTTTATTAATTTTCACATTTCTCCCTTTGGGTCAAGATCGGTCTCTGAAAGCATCACTGATCAAGACTTAGGTTTTCCAAATTCAGTAGCCTTTGTTCCTTAGTGTCAAGGAAGGTGCATCCCTGAGTATTGTTTCCCATGTCAGAGGGAGAGTGCATGGAACCAAAATACTTGAGGCCACATTTCAGTAAAAAAAATAAACAAAAAAAAAGGGTGGTACGGAGAACTCTCAGGCATTTCTTATCCAAAGTCTACATTTTGTCAAGGTTGTAAGCATTGGACATCATCTCAAAGTGCTGAGCAAGCATCACACTCCAAACTTCGGGGCTTCATTGTAGCAACCTCTCTTGCAGGTCATCTGGGTGCCCTCCTGAAATAAGTTGTCTCTCTTTGCTCTTACAGGTCTTAACTGCCTATTATTAATGTTAATTTCACTGCCTATCACCAGAATCTGAGGAGCAATCCCCTCATCAGAGAAAAAGTTCTTATACTTTCTCAGTGACCATTTCATATGCACTAGGAATAAAGTGTTAATAAAAACCATGAGTCATCCACCTTGTATCCTTAATGCCTGTGACTCACCAATATATATACTTCCATATATGCACTCTTAGAACAGCAGTACAATAAACTAAAATTACAGATGTCAAAAAGATAATGTTACTACCTCACTTGTTACTGGAATGAATTTTTTTTAAAGTAATCTCTACACCCAACATGAGGCTGGAACTCACTACTCCCAGATTACGAGTCACATGATCTACTAACTGAGCCAAGAAGGGGACCCTGGAATGTATTGATTCTTGCACTTGTTAATAGACTGGCTAAAGTTCTGTATTGCAAACCAAATAATAAAGATACCATGTAGATATGACTGAGAAACACAGACCATTGTACAAAACCCCATCCCTTTCCTCATCTAACACCCTAGTTCCACCTCCTCCCTCCCCAGTATTCAGGCAGTCCTCCTCAGATAGTTACCTTTCTTTAGATATTCTGCCTTCCCTACCTCCTCAAAACTAGACATCTTAAGTAGTTTTGAGAGGTTTCAGACTGCAAGAAAGGGAGTAGATATGCTTCCATAAAGTATTTTATCTCCCTGTTTAATTAAAATAAGAATGTGAAAGTAATTTTGGAATTGTCTATGGAAAATTAAGATTCCTTTTCTGCTGCTACTACTCACAAGCCTGGCAGGCATCCGCCCACTGCTGTGTGAAACAAGACCTTGATGTGATCACTACTCACAGTAACCCTGAGAGATGGGATAGTTTTATCTAATTTTACAGGTGAGGGACTTGTCTAAGGGTGTGGAATTGTGTTAAGGGAAACTAACTCAAAATTAGACAGAAAGCCCTGAAGGGAGGGCTGTTGCAGGCACCACTCCTCACAGTGTGTATAATCGAACAGGAAGGAAGAGTTCCTCTCATCTCAGCCACCAATGAAAGGTCGCCTTTCATTTTCACCTGGAGCCAATGAACTCTCATTTTCCTCCAATGAACTTTGTTCAAAACACCCCCTCTCAACTTCCTCCTTTCCTCTATAAAAGAGTGCTCTCTTCCATTGTTCTCTGTACTTCTCTGTGGTTTGCCATAGTGTGCTTGTTCTGAATTGCAATTCCTCTGCCATTCTGAATAAACTCAATTTTGCGGGCTGAACTGCTTACCTTTTTCTTTAGAAAGGTTGATGATGATGGTTATCCTGGACTTAAACCAGTCTGTCAAACCCTCAAGTCTACATTCCTCTTAAACTCTCTCCTAGATTGCACCTGGACACAGCCAGACCTCACTTTGTGGGGTTCCCTAATGCATAAATTACACTTACCATGTTTAGTTACATATCAGTCCCCCAAAAAGATGGTTCGAATTTTAGTTACAACCGCATATGAACTGTAATTACATAAAATATAAATTTTTGCTGCTAGCTCTTCAGGCCATAAATCACTACATAAATAATAGGTGTGTACTATGATAAGTGACAAGGCATGGAAGTTCTGTCAGTGATCATCACTGTGAGTCTGTTCTGCCGCTCACATATGGACAGAAAAGCATGTGATTGGGTCACCTCTTGTCTCCCAAAATAAACCTATGTGACATTTCAAAAAAAAAAAAAAAAAGATGATCAAAAGAGGAAATTGACCAACAAAGCAACAAAGACAAAAGTGCTGCAAATAAACGAAAAATGATAATGCTGGGAGTGAAATTGGAACTGAGTATAAACAGAGTTATAGCCAAAAGAGCTGACAGAGGGAATGGCGACATTGCTGTGGTTCAAGAGTCTCCAGATGTGCAGCCAGAGGAACTTGTTGCAGTAGAACTTAACATAAGGAAAGTGTTTGTGATGAAAAGGTTAAAGGTGTCCTAGAGGAGGTGATGCAGCCAAAATAGCTTTGTGCTAGAGGATTCTTAGAGATATTTCTTGGCATTAAAAGTGCAAGTGATAAAATGTTGCAAGGTGATCCAAATTTATAAAGGAGTATGACAACTGGCCACAGAATTAAAAAGATGCTCTTTCTATCATAAGCTATACAATGAAAAGAAGAGGCAAACATTGTTCAAACTACTCTTGGTAAGTTTTTACGAACAAAACACTTTAATTCTCAATGTTTCCAATAAGTTCCAGAATACAAAAGAAATATTAGTTTTATCATTGTTTTCATTTCCCAATACACTTATAACTGTCAGACAGTTTTTAATGTTTTGGGAAAAGTTTTGATCACAGAAATAGTAATATTTATAATCATTTATAATAATAATCTTTCCCCATTGAGCACTAAGATCGCTTTGCACCATTTCAGCTTCTGTGGTCACCTCGAGAGTCCCACACTATTGTACAAAGTGAGGAGCACACGGAGCACACGTCTACATACAGCAAAGAATCAGTCTGGCTTAAGAGGACCATCACTAGAATGGGTTCCAAGCCTTCTGGGTTCTGTGCAATAATTTACTATTTGAGTGACTTTGGAAAAGTCATTTAACTTCCCTGGGCTGAATCCAAACAGTGAAATTAGGGGTCTTACCAGTGACACTCTCTTCCGTCCTGGCCAGTCTGACTTCTGCTAATTGACAATCAACAAATTACCACTGGTAAAGGTTCTCCTATTATCTTCCAAGTGAGAGGGCAACCTGCCTCAATGTACAATGCAGTCATGAATACTGAATCTATAAATAAATCTAATGAATTCTTTAAGTGCAATGAAAAACATTTTGGCATTTCCTGAGAATGTGAACTATAAACTCTTCATTTCCTATTAGGATGTTGGCTGAATCACAAAGCTGGTTTTCATTCATCTTTAACCACAGCTGACAAAGGCCCCCACTTCCGTAGCTCAGCTCCCGTGAGCATCGCTCTTCCGGGTACTGAATGTACTCAGGCAACTGTGCCCCTTAAATGTGGCTTTATGTTTATAGAATCTGAAAGGATGTCAAAAACCTCACTTTTACTGTATTTTTTAACACTTAAAATATTTATATGGGAGTTCTTCCTAAAGATTAATACATGCAATTATCTGATCATTTTACTCATTTTTATTTTTGTTTAAAGACTTTATTTTTTATATTTTTTTAAACTTTAAAAAATGTTTTTATTTTTGAGAGAGACAGACAGAGCACCAGCAGGGAAGAAGCAGAGAGAGAGGGAGACACAGAATCCAAAGCAGGCTCCTGGTTCTGAGCTGTCAGCACAGAGCCCGATGTAGGGCTGGAACTCACAGACCTCAAGATCATGACCTGAGCCGAAGTCGGAGGCTTAACCGACTGAGCCACCCAGGTGCCCCTAAAGACTTTATTTTTAAGTAATCTCTACATACAATATGGGGCTTGAATTTACAACCCGGAGATCAAGAGTTGCATCCTCTACCCACTGAGTCAACAGGATGCCCCATAACGCACATCTTTCTTTTTTTTTTTAAAGATTTTATTTTTAAGTAATCTCTCTACCCAACAAGGGGCTTAAACTTACAACCCTGAGATCAAGAGTCCCAAGACTTAGTCAGGCACCACCTCGACTCATTTTAGAACAGTTAACTTTAAAAAGCAATTAGCTTTCATTTCTTTATCTATTCAATGGTACTAGAATCCTTCCTTCAAACAGGAGACCATTCCAGATGCCTGGGATAGTCAGTAACTAGGCTAAACTTGGTGCCTGCCTTTAATTACTGGGGAGCAACAAAGACATTTAACTACCATCATTAAATAAAACTGGGTAGTTTCATTTAAAACACACATGAACATGTACAGAAGTATTTCTAGCCATCAGCAAATACTTACTGAAAACTTATTTGAGCCCTGTGCTTAATGGTATGGAAGATAAAGAGAATTAAATTGTTCTGTCCTTGCATTTAGAGAGCTTATCACCAAGCCAAGGGATTTTCATTCTTTTCTAAGAAGGAACAACGTGTGTCTTATCAGGCTTATCATATATTATACCCTTTCAGAAAAGAATAAAAATCTCAGGAGCCACAAGTTAACTAAAAAGACCCTGGAAATGCAAAATTTTATTAGAGCACATGGTAATAAAATACAAAGATTACCATAAAACAACTCTAATCAATCCTTGCCTAAAATATATATTGAGCACCTGATAGGAAACTTAAAGTGTACTGAAAGCTGTAAATAAAAGCCAATCACAATTAAACCCAAGAGGGAAAGTCAAGAGCAAACCTCGAGGATGCCTCATATAGCTCCTTCACCCTGCTTTTTGTCCCTGAGGTGTCAAATCTCTGTGCTATTCACAAATGAGACTTAAAACAAGTTGCTCTCAAATCTTATCTGTTGGATCACAGTGGTTTCAGTGTTAAATAATCCACTCTGGGATACAATTTCATGGGGTGACAACTGGAGTTAGCAGAAGTTTCTTGCACCTCCCTTTGAGAAATATTACACCCAGAGTCAAAGTGGATGGCTAACAATTAAAAGGCTGCCCGCCCTCTGTATTCAAGTGAGACTCCCTAAAGGAAGGCAAAGCTTACTCTGAAGTAATTAGCATGAGTGTTTACCACAGGCAAGACTTAAGTAACAGGTTTCAGCCCTCCAGGCACAGGAGAGAAAGGCGGTGCTTAGAGCAAACCAGCCTTAGAGAAGCCCTTTCAAAGTGGCAGTTTAAGATAGTAGCATTTCAGTTCTTCCTTTTTTTCCTCTAAAGCTGCACTGTGTGATAAGGGGGCCATTTAGCCACACAAGGCTATTGAGCGCTTGAAATGTGGCTAGTGTGACTGAGGACCTGACTTTTTACTTTAATTTTTTTATTTTTTAAACGTAATCCCCACACACAACATAGGGCTCCAACTCATGACTCCAAGATCAAGAGTCACATGCTCTACTGACTAAGCCAGCCAGGTGCCCCTGACTTTTTATTTTAATGTTTATTTATTTTGAGAGAGAAAGAACAGGGGAGGGGCAGAGAGAGAGAGAGAGGGAGGGAGATAGAGTATCCCAAGCAGCTCCATGCTGTCAGCACAGAGCATTCCTCTGACATTTTAGTTGTGGTAAAATATACAACATAAAATTGACCATCTTATGGGGTTCCTGGGTGGCTCAGGTGGCCAAGTGTCTGACTTCGGCTTAGGTCATGATCTCAGGGTTCCTGACTTGGAGCCATGCATTGGGCTCTTTGCTGACAGAGCAGAGCCTGCCTGGAATTCTCTCTCCCTCTCTGCCCCTCCTGCATGTGTGCTCCCTCTCTCTCAAGATAAATAAAATTTTGAAAAATTGACCATCTTCACCATTTTCTAAGATGTATTGTTAAATACATTTAAAGTTGTGCAGGGGCACCCGGGTGGCTCAGTCTGTTGAGTGTCTGACTCTTGATTTTGCTTCAGGTCATGCGTTTGAAAGATCGAGCCTCCTTGTTGGGCCCTGCGCTGGTAGCTTGGGATCCTCTGTCTCCCTCTCTCTCTCTGCCCCTTCTCTGCTCGTGCTTTGAAAAATAAAATTCAATTTTTAAAAAATTGCACAACCAATCTCCATAACTCTGACACGTTTGGCGGCTCGGGGGGAAAGGAACACCAAGATGGCCGACTGACCGCCATCCCAGGACTCCCCACCTCCCCCCTCCACCGAACAACACCAAGATGGCCGACAGACCATCCACCCTCGAACAATACCAAGATGGCCGATGGACCACCATTTTGGGACTCCCCCCCACCACCCAGCTTCCCAGAAAACATCTGCTCTGGCCTCATCTCTTCACCTTATGAGGAGGTCTTCTGCCCCTGGACACACCCCCGGAACTACTGCCCTATTATAAGGCCCCGCTTTTTGTCCCCGGGGTGTGATTTCCCTGGCTCGTTCCCTCCGAGCCATTGAACCTCGCCAGAGAGCTCTTTAATAAAGGGTGCTTTGGTCTCTTTTCCTGGTCTCTCTATTTTGTGACTTTCTCACTCCACCGATTTAACCTTACACTCTTCATCTTGAAAGTCTGGAACTCTACACATATTAAGCAATCCCATTTCCTGCCTCCTCACAGTTACTTGCAACATCACCGCTCTTCTTTCTGGCGCTATAAATCTGAGTACTTTTGATACCTGATATAAGTGAATCATGCAGTACTCATGTTGTGATGGCTTATTTCATGAATTATGTCCTAAGTTCATCCATGTAGTAGCATGTCTCAGAATCTCCTTCTCTTTTGAGATGGGATAATATTCTATTGTATGGATATAGCAAATTTTGTTTATTCATTCATTTATCAATAAATTGGACTGCTTCCACCTTTTTAATTATTTATTTTTTTAATGTTTATTTATTTTTGAAGGAGAGAAAGAGCATGAGCAGTGGAGGGGCAGAGAGAGAGGGAGACACAGAATCCCAAGCAGGTTCCAGGCTCTGAGCTATCAGCACGGAGCCCAATGCAGGGCTTGAACTCACAAGCTGTCAGATCACCACCTGAGAGGAAGTCAGACGCCCAACTGACTGAGCCAGCCAGTCGCCCTGCCTCCACCTTTTCACTATTGTAAATAACGCTGCCATAAAACATTGGTGTACAGATATCTCTTTCAGACCTTGCTTTCAATTATTTTAAGTATATATCCAGAAATGTAATTGCTGGATCATATAGTTGAGGATTTCCATACTGTTTTCCATAGTGGCTACATCATTTTGCATTCCTGTTGGAAACACACAAGAGTTCCAATCTGTTCACATCCTAGCTTTATTTCTAATTTATATACTGATTTAAAAAACTGATACTTAATTCAGTTACTGGAAAACTTTAACTATGTTTGGAACAACATGGATACGTGAATCTGCTTTTTTTAAATGTAAATTTTATGAACAAAAATTTAACATCCATATTGACATCTGCTGTAAGTGGAAAGTACACACTGTGTTTCAAAGATCTAATCCAGTAAAAAACAATATAAGATGCTCATTGATAATTTTAGATAAATATTTTAGATATATTGACACAAATAAAAACATTAATTTCGATTTTACCTGAGGGGCACATGGGTGGCTCAATTGGCTAAGTATCCAACTCTTGATTTGGGCTCAGGTCATGATCTCATCGTTTGTGAGTTTGAGTCCCACATTAGCCTCTGTGCTGACAGTGTGGAGCCTGCTTGGGATTCTCTCTCTCTCTCTCTCTCTCTTTCAAAATAAATAGACATTTAAAAAATTAATTTTACCTTTTTCTTCTTTTGTAGATGTGCCTCCTAGAAAAATTTTAAATTACATGTGGGTTCACATTATATTTCTATTGGTACTGCTCCACTGGGAGCCTCCACCCCTACAACATAAAAATCACCAGATTCCAGAAGATAAACTTCTCCCTGAGTCCCAGCTGTTTTAATACTTACATCTTTTGCCCTTAATATTAACAGCTATCCTGGTTTTACTACGGGAGGATTCCCAGAATGAAAACTTCTAGTCACCTTTACTACAAAAAGCTATATTGTTGTATCTAATAGTTCCCCAGTGGTTATCTGGTGTTCAGGTTTGGGTATCCCATTTTCCATGTTTTGTGGGTATATTATAGTCTCATGCTTTCCATTACAGGGTCAATTAATTCCTGGGCCTGGGGTGAAGGCTGGTGGTGGCCACTGATAACACTTCACCAAGGAAAGCTAGGAGATATGTTAATGTGTTTTCAGAGTAAAAGAGGCAGTTTCCTTCTTTAATTTGACAATGCTGCCCTGACACACTTTCTCCACACCTTTGTGGTTCTTACCACTTAGAGCTTACTTCCATTCAGAAAGCAGTCAGGAATCCTGGACTGACTTATTACCATGTAACAACAACATAGTGGGGCAGTACTTGGATCAGGAATGGTCATTTGCAGTGACTGACGGCTACATGCCAGTGGGTTGTGTGGGGACCTAGGAAGGAACCCTGAAATGTTGGGTAGGGAAGAACCAAAAGCTTGAGGCAAAAGCTATTGTTGACTGTATTTTTGTCCCTCATACCTAGGTCACTTAAGTTAAAAAACAATCACCAGCACTCTGAGCGCAAAAATAAAGCTCTTCCCTGCAGGATAATTGTTCATAATTTTTTTAAATAAACTTTTTATAATGGGGTTATTTTATTTTTCAAAGATGAGTTTGGCTATTTAAAACTTATTTATTTACTTTGAGAGAGGGAGACAGGGTGAGAATGAATAAACATGCAGGTGGTGGGGGGTGGGGCAGAGAGAGTGAGAATCCCAAGCAGGCTCAGCACTGTCAGGGCAGAGCCCAAAGTTAGGCTCGAACCCACAAACCGTGAGATCATGTCCTGAGCCAAAATCCAGAGTTGGACACTTAGCCGACTGAGACACCCACGCACCCAGAGATAATTTTAAATCTACAGAAAAGTTGCAAAGATAGTGCAGGTTATTCCTGCATATGCTCTACTGTCTTACCTATATTTTATGTCTGATATAACCAGGGCACATTTTTGTCAAAACTAAGAGAATATTCTTATAGACTTTGGTTTTACCATTAATGTCCTTCTACAGTTCTAGAACCCATCATAAAAGCCACATTGTATTTAGCACGCAAGCTTTTGATACGTAAAGACCTTGCCCCATTTTACCATTCACTTTAATGTTTTGATTTCTCATTAGAGTATAGACTGTAAAGTTTTATTTTTTGTGTATGCTTACACATAATTCTTTTGTTTTTAATGTTTATTCATTTTTGAGAGATACAGAGTGCAAGTGGGGTAGGGGCAGAAAGAGAGGGAGACAGAATCTGAGGCAGGCTCTAGGCTTTGAACTCTCAGCACAGAGCCTGACTTGGGGCTCAAACCCATGAATCGAGATCATGACCTAAGTTGAAATCAGATGCTCAACTGACTGAACCACACAGGCGCCCCTGCTTACGTATAATCTGAAATAGGAGTTTATTCATATTGGTGATGCTCACCAAAGACTACCCAGACATAGTTATTATGGTCAAACAATGAAGGGTTAAAATGAAATAAAACAAATCAAATCAAAACAAAACAGGGGGACCTGGATGGCTCAGTCGTTAAGCATCTGACTTGATTTTGGCTCAGGTCATGATCTCACAGTTATGGGATGGAGCCGTGTATGAGGTTCTTCACTGACAGTGAGTAGCCCGCTTGGGATTCTCTGCCTTTCCATGTCTGCCCCTCCCCTGCTTGTCCTCAAAATAAATACTTAAAAAGAAAATTAGGGTGCCTGGGTGGCTCAATTGGTTAAGCATCCGACTTCAGGTCAGGTCATGATCTTACAGTTCATGAGTTCCAGCCCCATATCGGGTTCTGTGCTGACAGCTTAGAGCCTGGAGCCTGCTTCCGATTCTGGGTCTCCCTCTTTCTCTACCCCTCCACTGCTCACACCCTGTCTCTCTCTCAAAAAGAAATAAACAGTAAAAAATAAAACAAAATAAAATATACTTTAAAATAAATAAATGCTTTTAAAATTTTTAAAGAAAACTAACTAAAACAAAACAAGGCAATGAAGGGTTTTTAGTTGCTGTAGTGAAGGAGAGCTTACACTGTGGGGAAGCACGGGAGTCTCAGGGTGTGGATATTAAAGAGAGCTTATTATAGCATATGGAATTCGCTTAGATGATTTTGGGGAAATCCAAGGAAACAGGGGTCTGTTCTGGTGCTGTCAGAAGGAAGAGGCAATACAGTGACTAGCTTAAGTTTTATCTAGAAAGTAGGAGGAATGGAGCAGGGCTAGAGTAGTCGTTGAAAAGCAGAAGTCACTCACGTTAGCTGGGAATGGGATGTTTGGTCATCTTTTTGTGGTTGCACAGTGTCTGTTTTTATCTGTTCAGGCACAACTAGAGTGACTTATTTTCTTCTATCCCATCAGAGAGAGAACTCATCAGATGTCTGTATTCCACAACATTGCTCATGTTCATTAGGGCAGCCAGGCCAGCAACCAACTGTGGCTCTCAGGGCAGCTTCATGCTGCACCTGATCATAAGTAAGATGGAAAGCAAGGGGCACCTGTGTGGCCCACTCGGGTAAGCATGGGATTTCGGCTCAGGTCATGATCTCACGGTTCCTTAGTTCGAGCCCTGCATCAGGTGCTGACAGCTCAGAGCCAGGAGCCTGCTTCGGATTATGTCTTCCTCTCTCTCTGCCCCTCCCCGGCTCACACTATTTTTCTCTGTCTCTCAAAAATAAACGTTGAAAAAGTTTTTTAAAGATGGAAAGCAAAAGAAGACTGCTTAGGAGCTTTTGCTACAGAAATATGACAACTTTTGGTCCCCGATACTACTAATTCCTACTGTGTACAAGTTCAGTGTGTCTTGTTGAGAGCAAAAACACTGGTGGCCTAGATGTAGCAGAAACTCAAAATGACATCGAACTGGCGCTTTTCTCCAGCAATGAAGATCTTAGCGATGACACCCTCTACCACAGCACTTTGTCTCTGACAACCGGGCCGGAAGCCAACGCCCTGCTTTCCAGAGGACCCTGGAACCAGGTAAAGCCACCTAACAGTGCAGAGTAGCGACCCAAGAGCTGGGAACACAACCTGCGCCCACTCCTCATGCTCTGCCCTCTGAGCAGCCTTTATATCTCTGGTGTTCTCGGTTCCCTTTTTCTCCCTCGGCAGGAAATGACTCACATCTCATCTCATGGTGGTCTTCTATCTAAGCGTCTTTTGGGCTCGCCCTTTGGCGTGCTTTTCAGTCAGTAGCTTCGGCGACTCTGGAATGCTCGGTGGCGCCACTCCCCTACCGCACTGCCCGCCCCCCAGCTCCGCCCCACGCGTAGCAGACCAATCCCCACTTCCTTTCAGGCACGTCACAATGGCGCCCTCGAGGCTCCGCCCACGGAGCCAGCCACGGAGGGCCCGCCCCGCCGCGCTCTCTAAGTCCTTCCAGCTCCATCTGCCTGGGGAAGAAGGTGGGGCTTGGCGAGAATCGGAAGCCGAGCGGGGGTGCGGGCTCCCGGGACTGCTGCTCCCGGGTGCTGGGTTGCAGGGACCCTGCAACCCCCAGAGCAGCGTAGCTGCCGGAAGCGCCGCGGGTGCGCGAAGGGCGGGGTTTGTCCACTAGAGCCGGGGCGCCCAGACCCTGTCCCCCCGAGGCCCCCCCCTCGGGCGCGCTGTCAGGGGTTTCCATGGTGATGGTAAACAAGTCCCAACTGCTTCAGCTACAAATACCTAGCCTCCAGAGTTCCATCCTCCTCTGGGGTTCAGAGGGACGACCAAGGTGCGGGTGTGAAGAGCGGAAGCGTGGAGACTCGGAGTCCGATGTGAGGGGCGGGACGGGCGGTGGGTCCGAGGCTGAGTCGGGGACAATTGGACTGGAATTTGGAGTGTGTCTGTGTGTGTGGCGGGGGTCGTTGTAGAGAGCTAAGGTTCTTGGCTCCAGTGGGACCAAGTTTGAGGAATCCCTTCCTTAGGGCAGGGATGTCGGAGAGCCCTAGACGGTGGGCATCCCAGGACCGGCAGGTCTAAGACATCTGCGCCAGCCTGCAGGGACACCTTTAAGGGTATTGAGACGTGGCGGGAAAAAGGGTCTTGATTAAAGGCAGTACATTCACATATTTCAGAAGTCACAAACTTGCCCAAGGCTCTATTACTCAAAAACACTTTTCTTCTCTCTGTAGCCCCATTTCCTTCTCCCTGAGGAAATATTTTCAAACCTTTGAACTTTTCTCCAGAAATTTTACTTATTCCCCTTGTATCTGCATCTCTGTGCTCTTTCATCTGCGTCAGTAAATTTGAATATTTTGGTCTTAAGTATTTCCTCATCGATTTCCTTTGCCACCTGGTCACACTTTGCTGTCGTAATGTGTAGACAGCCATCTGTTTTTCTTTCCCCTTTTCTAGTTATACCCTTGACAACATTTTGCACTGATTCCTTTTTAACAACTCATCTTGGAATGAGCCTAAATTCAGAGGTGTGGGAGCAGGTCCAGGGCTTTGTCTCAGGCTCTCATATATATTTTCTGTATGATCAAGATTTTTGTGGGTAGTTATTTTCTTCCATTTTAAAAATAAGAAATATGACATATAAGAGATATATTACAAAACATGTCTTGAAGGTGAAAAGAATACTTAACCTAAGACCAGTGTATATACCACTAATCTTAAGGAATAGAACTCGGAGCACATGGATGGCTCAGTTGGTTAGGCATCCGACTTCGGCTCAGGTCATGATCTCATGGTTTGTGGGTTTGAGCCCTGCATTGGGCTCTGTGCGGACAGCTCAGAGCCTGGAGCCTTCTTTGGATTCTGTGTCTTCCTCTCTCTCTGCCCCTTGCACTCTGTCTCTGTCTCAAAAATAAATAAACATTAAAAAAAAAAAGTAGAACTCTACCCTAATTATAACCCTTGGTATAGTCTGAATCATCAACCCTCCATTACAATTTTGAATTTTAGACTTGTCAGTTACTTGCTTTTCATTATAATTTAACTAAAATTGTTTGTGTCCCAGAAAAAATGTGTGGAATAGTTTTGCATGTCCCTGTATTCTATATATAGTTTTCATACTGTTTTCTTCAGTGCCTTTCTTTGCTTAACCAGCCTTGCCTGTTGTCTTCACAGGATTATTCCAAGAACAAGCATAAAGCTATAACATTTCTTTTTGTTTTATAGTATTCTATTTATTTATTTTAATGTTTATTTTTGAGAGACAGCGTGAGTGGGGGAGGGGTGGGGAAAGGAGGTGACACAGAATCTGAAGCAGGCCCCAGGCTTTGAGCTGTCAGCACCCGAGCCCTAAGAGGGGCTCAAACTCACAGACCTCAAAATCATGACCTGAGCGGAAGTCAGATGCTTAACTGACTGAGTCACCCAGGCACCCCTATTGTATTCCATTTAATAAGCAGGCAACAACTTATTTCTTCACTATTCTGTTAAAGGACATATAAATGATTTCCTGTTTGGGATATTATAAACAATGGTACTTGGAACCAGCATATGTCTTCTGGAGCACACGTGCCAGATTTGCTTTAGATTATCCCTATAGTGAAATTCTTGGGTTATAGGTTTGCCCACATTCAACTTCATCACATAAAGATACTATTTGTTTTTTTAGTTTATTTATTTATTTTTGAAAGACAGAGAGTGTGTGTAAGCAGGGGAGGAGCAGAGAGTGAGGGAGAGAGAATCCCAAGCAGGCTCCACACTATAAAAGCAGATCTGGATTTAGGGCTCAATCCCACGAACCTGAGATCATGACCTGAGCTGAAATCAAGAGTCAGAGGCTTAATGACTGAATCAACCAGGTGCCCCCATAAAGATATTTTTTGAATGCTTTTTAATTTATTTTTGAGAGAGAGAGACAGTGTGAGCAGGGGAGGGTCAGAGAGAGAGGGAAACAGAATCCGAAGACAGGCTCCAGGCTCTGAGCTGACTGTCAGCACAGAGCCCCATGCAGGGCTCGAACCTACGAACCATGAGATCATTATCTAAGCTAGCTGCTTAACAGATGAGCCACACAGGAACCCCAAGATATTTTCTAAAGTAGTTGTATTAGTTTACCTCCCTAACCCCAGTGGGATTGCTAGATTATAAAGTAAATATTTAACTTTATAAGCAATTACCAAACTTTTCCAGAGTTTCTGTACCATTTTCCACTCCCATTAGCAATGCATGTGAGTTCCAGTTGCTTTATATCTTCACTAGTACTTGAAATTGTCATTTAAAAACACTTAAATATTTGTTTTAGGCATTCTAATGGGGTATATGGTCATATTTTATTTAAAATATTTTTTATTGTTTAATTTTATTTTATTTTAATATTTTATTTGAGACAGGGAGAGACAGAGCATGAGAGGGAAGGGGCGGAGCGAGACGGAGACACAGAATCCGAAGTAGGCGCCAGGCTCTGAGCTGTCAGCATGAAGCCCAATGTGGGGCTCAAACCCACAAACAGTGAGATCATGACCTGAGCCGAAGTTGGATGCTCAACCGACTGAGCCACCCAGGCGACAGGTCATATTTTATCATGGCCTTAATTTGCATTTCACTAATGGCTAATGTTGATTATCTTTTCACGAACTTGTTTGTCATCCCTATATCCCGTTGTAAATATCTGAACAAGTGTTTTTCTCATTTTTAAAAATTGGGTTGTTTCCTTCCTGTTGAGATTTGACAGTTCCTTGTACTTCCAAATACAGGCCCAGCTGCATGATTTACAAAATTTTCTTCCAGGAGCCCCTGGGTGGCTCAGTTGATGAAGTGATCAACTCTTGATTTCAGCTCAGGTCTTGATTTCAGGATTGTGAGTTCAAGCCCCATGTTGGGCTCTATGCTAGGCATGAAGCCTTAATAAAAAGTAAATTTCTTCCAGTTTATAGTTTATCTTCACTTAACAGTGTATGGGGTGCCTGAGTGGTTGTCGGTTAAGTGTCCAACTCTTGATTTCAGCTCAAGTCATGAACTCACGATTTGTGGGTTTGAGTCCCACATTAGGCTCTGCCTTGACAGTATGGAGCCTGCTGCAGATTCTGTCACCCTCTCTCTCTCTCTCTCTGCCCCTCCCCCACACTATTGCAGAGCAAAAAAAAAAAGGGTTTTTTTAAAATGTTTATTTATTTTTGAGAGAGACAGAGTGGGAGTGGGGGAGGAGCAGAGAGAGGGAGACAGAATCCGAAGCAGGCTCCAGACTCCAAGCTGTCGGCACAGAGTCCGATGTGGGGCCTGAACCTGCAAACCGCAAGATCATGACCCAAGCCAAAGTCATTTAACCGACTAGCCACCCAGGCGGCCCCAGAGCGAAAATATTTTTAATTTTGCTGAAGTCATGTTTGTCAGTTTTTTCTTTTTTGGATCTTGATTTTGGTATTATATCTGTTTGTGTAACACTAGGTCTTGAAGATTTTTTTCACCTATATTTTGTTTTAAAAGTTTTACACCTTTACATTTTACATATAAGTTTCATTTTGAGTTTTTTGTTCTTGTTTTTTACTGAGGTGTGAGATTTAGTTCAAGGTTCTCTTTTCTTTTTTTTAATTAAAAAACATTTAAAAAAATTTAAGTAAATTCTACCCCACATGTGGCGCTCAAACTCAGGACCCCAAGATCAAAAGTTACATGCTCTCCTGAGTCAGCTGGGCACCTCATCATTTTTTTATTTATAGGTATGGGTATGCAGAAAAATGGCTATCTAATTGTTCTAGCACCATTGTTGAAAAGACTACTTTCTCTCTGCAATTGCTTCTGCTCCATTGTAAGAAATCAAATGGCCTAATCTGTGTTGGTCTAGATCTGGACTCTTTTCTCTGTTTCACTGATTTATGGGAGACCCTCCATTTTAAAAAAGTGTTTATTTATTTAGAGAGTGCACATGAGCAGGGGTTGGGACAGAAAGAGAGGAGAGAGAGAATCTTGAGCAGGCCCCATGCTGTCAGGCTATCAGTGCAGAGCCCAAGTCAGGCTGATCCCGAAGTTTGTGAGATCATGACCTGAGCTGAAATCAAAAGATGCTTAACTGACTGAGCCACCCAGGCTCTCCTCATATACATTTAGAGTAGTTGTCTATATCTTATAAAAAATATTGCTGGGATTTTGATAGGAAACATGTGAAACCTATATGTCATTTTGGGAGAGAACTGACATCTGTCTTTGCTATGCTGAGTCTTACAATCTCTGAGCATAGGATGTCTGTTCCATTTACTTCGATTTCTTTGTAAGTTAAGTATTTTGTAGTTTTTAGCATACCAGTCCTCCATGTGTTTTGTTATATTTGTTAAATACCTAAGTAATGTTGATTTTGCTGAGCTATCATAAATGGTATTATTATTTAAAAATTTTTTCTTAATATTAGAGAGAGAGTGTGAGCAGGGGAGAGAGGAAGAGGGACAGAGAGAGAGAATCCTAAGCAGGCTCAATCTCACCATAACTGGAGCTGAAATTGAGAGTCGGCCACTCAACTGACTGAGCCACCCAGGCACCTCAATGGTATTATATTTTTAAATTAGATTTCCACATATTTTATTGCTAGTATAAAAAATACAATTTATCTTTTTAAATGCACTCCATTAAAAAAATTTTTTTTAGTGTTTATTTTTGTGAGAGAGACACAGAGTGCAAACATGGGAGAGGCAGTGAGAGGGAGACACAGAATCTGAAGCAGGCTCCAGGCTCTGAGCTGTCAGCACAGAGCCCGATGCCCTCGAATTGCAAACGTGAGATCATGACCTGAGCGGAAGTCAGACACTCAACCGATTAAGCCACCCAGCTGCCCGCCCCTGAGGTAGCTAGTTTTATAGGAAAACTCCACTGACTGCAGTCTAACCTTATACAATGAGCAGCTGTTATTAGGGAAGTGGAAGCTGTGTAACAGATTCTCACCATGAACTTGTGAAATCACTATTTTTTTTAAAAAAATTCCTTTTTAATATTTTGTAATAACTCAAAATGTCTCTTGAATTTTGAACTTATTTCAATTTATACTGTAGTAGTCTAACTCAGCAATTATATATATATTAAAATGATTTCAGTTGTGTGAAATAAAACGTCTATACCACGATGCTCTAAGCATAGCCAAGAGACATGCTTTTTAAAAAAATCTTTTAATGTTTTTTATTTATTTTTGAGAGACACAGAGAGAGAGAATATGAGCAGGGGAGGGTCAGAGAGAGAGGGGGATACAGAATCTGAAGCAGCTCCAGGCACTGAACTAGCGGTCAGCAGAGAGCCCGATGTGGGGCTCGAACCCATGAACCATGAGATCATGACCTGAGCCAAAGCTGGACGCTTAACAGACTGAGCCACCCAGGCGTCCCAAGAGACATGCTTTTGAAAAATTCAATTAAAGGTATTAGAGTCATAATTTTTTAAATTAAAAAAAATATTTTTTTAAAGTAATGTCTATACAGAACGTGGGGCTTGAACTCATGACTCAAAGATCAAGAGTCTCCTGCTCTTCCAGCTGAGCCAGCCAGGTGCCCTGTAATCTTCTTTTATTCATTTATAATCCTAAAAAGTAAGTTAAGGTCTTATAACATTAAATTAGAAAATTGATGAAGCCGTTTCCTATATATTCAGTAAAACTTAAAAAAAAAAGAAAATTGAAACAAAATATTATACTGTAGGGTTTTGGTCTTTGTGATTGATTACATGACATTGTGAAGCCTCAATTTAAAACTTTCTTTTTACTGTGAGTTTATTTTTGGTGTGTTTTGCTAAGTGAAACATTTAAAATTTCTATTACCAAATTAAAATAGATGATTTTTCACAAAAAGATTCACAGGTCTCAGGATATCGTCTTACTTGTGGCTAATATTTATTTACATTATGAGGATGCAAAACAGAATCAGCAAAAGTTCATGGGGAGCTGTCTAGAAGAAACCAGACCTGAGTCTTCTTAGTGGAGTCACATAAGATGCTCTGAATTCCCCCAGCAACAAGTTGTGTGGAGTGTTGTGATGAGGGAAGCTCACCAGAGCTAGGAATTCAGGATCTTTCTCAGGAGTCAGTCACGGAGGCACACAGTACCGGTGTTACTCGGGGCAGCCCCCGAAATTCCAGACATCCAGAAGGAAAGCAGGTGCTCAGCATACACACTGTTTGTTTCAGTGCAGTGAGCTGCTCTTATCATTTAGGCAAAGTTTTATAGACGTGTAGGCAGCCGTTTACCAGGCATGTTATCAGATATCAGCTGAGGGCTGGCCTTGCAAGCAGGCCTTGATAAAGTTAGCAGGCTCAGGCCTGCTGTGTTAACTCTTTTTGGCATGAAGTATAAATGGCATAAACAAACCAATTAAACAACAGCAATTGTTAGAATGGATTAAAAAAAAAGACCCAGTATCTACAAGAAAGTCTGTATAGGTAGTTTTAGATAAAGGGGTGGGAAAAGATATAACATGGAACAGTAAACAAAAATCTGAAGTGACTGTATTAGTAACAGACAAAGTAGATTTCTGAACAGTGGAAATTACCAGGGATAAAGTAAAACAGTATTGAATAAATAAAGAATTGAATAGCCAAAACTATTTGAGGTAAGCTCTGTGCCCAGCGTGGGGCTCAAAACTGATGACCCTGAGATCAAGAGTCACACTCTCCTCCAACTGAGCGAGCCAGGAGCCTTGCCAAAACTTTTTTTTATATGTTCATTTGTTTTGAGAGAGAGAGAGCATGAGCAGGGGAAGGGCAGAGAGAATCCCAAGCAGGCTCTGTGCTGTCAGCGCAGAGCCGGACCTGGAGCTCTATCTCACAAACCATGAGACATGACCTCAACTGAAATTAAGTCAGAGATGTTTAACCGACTGAGCAACCCAGGCCCCCTTGCCAAAACTGTTTTGAAAAAGAAGAATAAAGTTGGAGGAATCATACTACCCGATTTTAAGACTTACTGTAAAGCTATAAGAATTAAGATAGCATGGCACTGGTGAAGGGATAGATTAATGGAACAGAATAGAATCCAGATATTGACAGAAATAGGGCCAACTGATTTTTGACAAAGTTGCGGAAATTCAGTGGAGAAAGGATAGTCTTTAATAATTCAGTGCTGAATGACTGGATATCCATATGCAGATAAACCCTAATGGAAACTTCATGCCTTAATGTTAACTCAGAACAGATCACAGATCTAAATATAAAACTACAAAATGATTTATAGGTTAAACCCCTTAAGGACCCTGTTGAAGTAACAGCAACTGAAATATATTCTATGAATACCTCCCTGATGGTCTACTGTTTTATAAGTGAGAAAACAGAGGCAAATAGAATATTAGTAACTTAAGGGTGCACAGCTTGTAGATGTGTTTTGCGGTAATGGTTAATGAGGGATTTGTGTGACAAATGAAGGTGGTGGAGAAACAGGTAGGAAGCAGATGGTTTAGAAGACTCTCAAAAAGACAGTCTCTGGACATTGGAAACTTGTTTTTCCTGCCGATTCTGTTAATAAATCACACAACTGTACATCTGTATGGTGTTGCCTATTCTGTTCCTTGGCACTACTGCCTCAAAGGAAACACCGCGATCTATGGACTGGAAAGGTGAGGCGGTTCACCCCTGCTGGCCTGTGTCACTTGTCCTGGGATCAGACCCAGTTAGACTGTTCAGTGCTCCGATACCCCCTGGCCCCTGTCCCTACCTTACTCAATTTATTACAATACCAACAGAATTTAATCACATTTTATCAGATTACTACTGGGGAATAGGAAAGTTTTCAGGTAATTAAATAGTTCAAATATCTTGCTAGTATTTCAGTATTTTTTTTCTTAGTTTGGTTTTCAATTTGTTTTTAAATATTTTCTTTTAAGTAATCTTTACATCCAACATGGGGCTCAAACTCACGACCCCAAGATGAAGAGTCACATTCCGTACTGACTGAGCCAACCAGTCAGCCCAATTTGTTTTTAAAACAATTCTTTATTTTAATAGATAATCTGCTTTTGTTTCTTGAATTATTGCACTGATAAAAATTTTGGGGAAATATTAGCAATAGTGATACTAAGTAATTTTGATTGGTTACCAGATTTAATTTGATGGAGTTAACTAAAACGTCACAGGGAGCTATCAAAAACCTTTAGATCTGTTATAAGATAATATTCTCTCCCTGCTCCTTTTCTAAAATTATGTTCCAAGTCTCATGGTGGCTTATCTATATCCCAGTCACAAGACCCCTCTTCGGGTTATTAGTAAAACCCAGGATGGGGCACCTGGTGGCTCCACTGGTGAAGTGTCCAACCTTTGATCTTGGCTCAGATCATGATCTTACGGTTCATGAGCCTGCTTGGGATTCTGTCTCTCCCTCTCTCTGCCCCTTCCCTGCTTGTACTCTCTCTCAAAATAAATAAAATTAAAATAAAGTAAAATCCAGGGAGGTGATTTACCATCTCAGTCACTCTGAGACTTTCTGCCTCCTGACATGATCATGTGGCAATGAACTGACTACTTTTTTTTTTTTTTACCCAAGGCTGCTGTACAAATTGCGATAATCCTGGTGGCTTAAAACGAAAAATCTCTCACAGGTCTAGAGGCCAGAAGTCTGACATCAAGGTGCGGGCAGAATTGGCTCCATCTGGAGGTTCTGAGAGGAGTCCAGTCCAGTCCTCTCTCCTAGCTTCTGGTGGCTGCTGGCAATCCTTGGGATTCCTTGGCTTGTGGCTGCCTTACAGTCTCTGCCACCATCTTCACGTGGCCTTTTCTCTCTGTCTCTCTGTACTTCTTTTCTGTGTCTTATAAGGACACCCGTCATTGGATTTAGGGCTCATCCTGATCCAGGATGATCTCATCTTGAGATCCTTTAATTATGCCTGCAAAACCCCCTATTCCAAATAAGGTCACCTTCACAGGTTCCAGGGATTAGTTAGGACTTGGGCATATCTTCGTGGGAGGCCACTATTTAATTCACTGTAATAACAATCTGTTTACTAAATGTAATAACTTGCCCGAGCCCCTGTTTTGGTCAGGAATGGTGCCAGGGACTAGAGACAGGAAGATGACTAAGCAATACCTTTTTAAATATCACAGAGTGTAATTCCAAGAAAAGATAGAAAAACCCTCACGCCCTTATAATGAGATGTAAGTTTAATGAAGAGATAAATACAAATCCTGTGGAAATACTAATTAAGATACTCACAAAGGCATTTCTTAAAAAGACAGTGCCTGCCTAAAACTGCCCTGTCTAATATGAAGCCACATGTGGCTGTTGAGCCCTCGAAATGTGGCTACTGTGACGAAAAAACTGAACTTTTCCTTTTTTTTTTTTTTTTTTTTTAAGTAAAGTCTATGCTGGGCATGTCACTCCCCAGTGCAAGGCTTGAATTCACAAGCCTGAGATCAAACCCTGAGCTGAGATAAAAAAAAGTCAGGCTTAACTGATGGAGCCACCCCGGTGCCCCTCCTTTCAATTTTAATGTAAGTTTAAACACAGATATTTGATTCAGTTACTGGAAAACTTTTAAGTGTGCCTGGAATAACTTGGCATATAAATGTTTTTCCAATAGTAAATTTTATGTAATCTAAATATAGATCAAGTATTTCTTTTTTTTTTAAAGTTTATTTACTTATTTTGAGAGAGAGAGCAGGGGAGAGGCAGAGAGAGAGGGGGAGAGAGAGAATCCCAAGCAGGCCTCCCACCAGGAACACTGAGGTCAAAGTGGGGCTTGAACTCAAGAACCGTGGGATCATGACCTGTGCCGAAACCAAGCGTTGAACGCTTACCCAACTGTGCCACCGAGGTGTCCGTGAATTATTATTTTATTTACTTATTTATTTACTTATTGTCCCTCAAGTATTTCTGATGAAAATTTAGCATCTGAATTAAGATGCTCTGAAGTGTCATATAAACAGCAGATATTGAAGACTCAGGACCAAAAAAAGCTTCATTGTATTTTGTCCATTTCCTCGTCTGTGACACCTGACTGACAGCACCTTCACTGTGATGATCCTACCAGCAATCTATTGGGAGGGGCAGGGTCAAATTTTCCATTTTACATCCTTTTATTATTGGAGCCTTTACAACGCCTACTAAGTAATAGTAGGATGGAAGAGGAGTGGATTACTAGAAAGACTTCCTGAGTCACAGAGTAAACACTGTACTAGTTCTCTGAGGAGCAGGCAGCAGTGTGCTCAGAGCAAGGGACCATGGGGGACTACAGGATCTCCTCAACCCCACTGTCTGATTTCTTCCTACTTCACCTTCACCAGCTCTTCTGGCTTCCTTCCTGTCTCCAGATCTCACCAATCATGCTTACTACGATCTGAGATCTGATCCCAGATACCAACGTGCTTCGCTCCCCTGCGGCCTTCAGAGTTCTGCTCACATGCGACTTAATCACAGAGGCTTTCCTCCGAGTCCTACAAAAAAGGCGCCACCACTCACCACACATCAGTCTTCATCCCTCTGCTTTATTTTGCTTCTCTACCACATGACATAGTTATTGTTTATTTTCTTCCCATGAAAATGTAAGCTCTGTGAGAGCAGAAACTTTGTCCTTGTTTACTGCTTCATCCCCAGAAGCTATAGAGTTTGCACGTCAATGAGTGAATACATCAGGCTAGGAGCAGAGTAGCTGGGTTCCAATCCTTCCTCACAGTGATAACAAGGACATGCCTGTCAATTATTCTTGCATTTCAGCTTTCTCATTTACAAGTAAGAGATGATTACTTTTCTCTTGGACTAGTTGTGAGGATTAATGGAAGAATGGGGAACTACTGTTTATAAGCATCTTCTATTGGGCATGCACTGCTGCAATTAATTTGCATATATTGTTATTAAACCCCAGATCAGCTTGATAAAATGGATATTAATGTTCCCATTGTACAGATTAAGAAACTGAGACTCAAAGAGTTAGTGAAGGGAAGAAAGTTAGTGAAATAAAAGAGGTGTGATACTCTGCAATAAAAAAATGTAAAGTATCTTGATAATTTTTACATTGATTACATGGCAAGATAATATTTTGAATATTTTAAAAATAAAATGTTATAAATGTTAATTTCACCTCTTTATTTTTTTTTAACAGGTTTTATTTACTTAAGTAATCTCTACACCTTACATGGGCTCAAACTCATGACCCCAAGATCAAGAGTCGCACGCTGCTCTGACTGAGCCAGCTAGGTGCCCCTAATCTCAACTGTTTTTTGTTACATTTTTAATGTGGCCCCTACAAAATTTAAAATTGCATATATGGTTTTCATTATATTTCTATTGGATAGCACTGCTGGGTCTAAAATAGTGAAAGGGAATCAGATCAGGGAAGAAAGAATATTTCACAGAAGAGAAAGAGGTATTCTTGATTATGATAATAAGTTTACTGAATAAATGTATAGATTTAGTTTTACCCCAATGTCCTATTCTTGCTAGATCTTCCCCCCACTTTAAAAAAATAACCAAGAGGGACGCCTGGGTGGCTCAGTCAGTTGAGTGTCTGACTTCAGCCCAAGTCATAATCTCACCACTTGTGGGTTCGAGCCCCACGTTGGGCTCTGTGCTGACAGCTCAGAGTCTGGAGCCTGCTTTGGGTTCTGTGTCTCCCTCTCTCTCTGCCCCTCCCCCACTCACACTCTATCTCTCTCTCAAAAATGAATAAATGTCCAAAAAAATTAAATTAAATAAAAAACCAAGAATGTGAAAGGGTAAGAAGGAAGAGGATTTACACAGTCTCATTGGTAATCTCCACCTTTGGGCATGGGGAGCAATCAGAACCTGATCATGTCTGAGACTTCGTCATTTCCAGATGTCCTTCACCCAGTGGTGTCCCCCTTCCCTACTTGTCCAGCTTAATGTTGATTCTCAATCATTATTAGTCCTTCCATTTTTGCTTTACCATTTGGTAACCCTATACCTGGTTAACTTTGCCTATCATGCACCTCCACCCATCTAGCTGGACTTGGGTGAACATTCTGTCATTCAGATCTCTTCAGATTCAGGAACAACCAACCCTCCTCATTTCTTCATGTGATCAGCAACCATACCGGATGACTATAGTCTAGTTAACCTTCCATTCTTCCAGGGGGCGCCTGGGTGGCTCAGTCAGTTAAGTGTCCAACTCTTGATTTTGGCCTAGGTCATGATCTCACAGTTTGTGGGACGGAGCCCCATGTGGGACTCTGCACGGAGAGCACAGAGCCTGTTTGGGATTCTCTCTCTCTTTCTTTCCCTCTCCCTCTCCTTCTCCCTCTGTGCCCCTCCCCTGCTCACACCACCCCATTGTCTCAAAATAAATAAATATTTTAAAAGATCTTCCATTCTTCCAGATACTTTAATTTATACTTATCTGTATACTCATCAGTTATTTCAACATGCAGTATGTTCTCCTGTCTTGTCAATAAGGAAGCCATCGTCCCTGGTCTGAAAGGGACAGTCTCAGTCTGCTCCTATCATCTAGGCCTAGGGACTAAATCCAGCGCCTTAGACCGCTCGTCCATGCTACCAAGCCTATCATCTAGGCCTAGGGACTAGTAGCAGTTATATTCATTCTCCAAAGTCTTCATATTTAGATAATAAATTCAAAATCATCCTACTCTCAGCAAATAACCAAACCTTTAGAGTTTCCCCATAATGATGACAATTTTATCTGCCCAATTACTCAGACCCAAATTTGTCAAAGTCATTTTTGACTCCTTTCCTCCTCACACATCACACACCGTCAGGAAATCCTATCGGCTGTACCCGACAGTGCGTACTCCACTCCACTTCTCTCTGTTTCTAATAATATGACTCCAGTGACCACCGTTGTTTTGTACATGAGTTATTGTAATGGCCTCCTAATTGGCCTTCCTGCTTCTGAACTTCATCTTTTTCAGTCATATTCAGGGCTGGTAGTGTCTAAAATGAACAGATTAGGAGTTCCCCGGGTGGCTCAGTTGGTTGAGTGTCCGACTTCCGCTCAGGTCATGATCTTACTGTTCGTTGGTTTGAGCCTCGTGCTGGGCTCTGCGCTGACTGCTAGCTCAGAGCCAGGAGCCTGCTTCAGATTCTGTGTCTCTTTCTTTCTCTGCCCCTCCCCTGTTCATGCTCTGTCTCTCAAAATAAATAAATGTAAATAAAATAAAATGTACAGATTATCAATAGACACAGGTTACAGATGACTAGGGACCATAGCCTCCCATTTTAAACATGTGCTTCAATATATATTTATCTCAGATAATAGAAAGCATGGGCTTCTGTGCTGCATCGGGCAGTAATACCCATGTTTACCAGTTAGCAGTCCAGCCCAAACATGCGGTCCCTTACAAGACCTCTAAGAGCAGAGGGCAGGGAACATGTGGTCTCCTGTGACTGGGACAAAGAATTCCTTTCTCCATCCTCTCACATCCCTTTTGCCAGCAGTGACATGTCAGTATCTCTCTCCATCAAGTTCAAAAGCAGAATTCACTGGACACCTGGGTGGCTCAGTTGGTTAAGTGTCCAACTTTGGCTCAGGTCATGATCTTTCAGTTTGTGAGTTCCAACCCTACATCGTGTTCTCTGCTGTCAGCTCAGCACTTTTTTTTGATCCTCTGTCTCCCTTTCTCTCTGCCTCTCCCCAGCTCGCTCTGTCTTAAAGATAAGTAAACATTAAAAAAAAAAAAAGCAGAATTCCCTGATTCTATCTCTCACAAAATGCAACCCTCACACTGCAAGAGGGAAAAAAATTAGGAAAACTCACCAAGCCTAAAACTTGAAGTTGTGTAAAATACATTCACCATAAAAATGTATCTGGACCATTTTTTTTTTCAAGGTTTATTATTTTTGAGAGAGAGAGAGTACAAGCTGGGGAGGGGCAGAGAGAGAAAGAGACAGAGGATTTGAAGCGGGCTCTGTGCTGACAGCAGACAACCCGATGTGGGGCTCAAACTCATGAACCGTGAGATCATGATCTGAGTTGAAGTGGGATGCTTAACCCACTGAGCCACCCAGGCGCCCCTGACCATTTTTTAAACTATAAACTATAAAGAACAAAACCAAAATACAAGGGAAAAGTTGAAAAATGAAAGAGACATGCAGAAAAATATTTAGAAGAGAAACAGAGATGGGTGTAAAGGATTTCTCTCTCTCTCTCTCTCTCACACACACACAGCCCTGATTGCATTCTCCAGAGGACACGTTCACACTCTCATCTTCCTTCTGGGTGATTTGTAACCTTCAGTGATCCTGCCTCCATATTCACATCTTTGTATAGTCCCCTCCCACATTGCATGAGGGTTGCCTATGCGATCAATAGGATGCAGAAGAAGTGGCATGTCACTTCTGAGGCAAGGTTCTAAAGGACACTGTGGCTTCCACCTCTCTCTCTCTCTCTCTCTCTCTCTCTCTCTCTCTCTCTCTCTCTCTCTCTCTCGGATCCGTTTACCTGGGGGAAGCCAGTTGCCATTTTGAAAGGCTCACATGGCAAGGAACTGAGGCGCCTGCCAATAGCCGTGTGTGTGTCATCCTGGAAGTGAAGTGGATCCTTCAGCCCTGGCCAAGCCTTCAGGTGACTGCTGCCTGGCTGAGAGCTGCTGTGCCACCTCAAGAGAGAGCCTGAGCCCCAGCTGCACACGTGAGCTACTCCTGGCTCTCAGAAATGGTGTGAGATAATAAACATTTGTTGTTTGAAGCCACCAAATTATGGGTTATTTGTTTGGTAACAATAAATAATAAACTGCCTGCAAATGTGTGACTCTATAGTAATTTCTTAAGAACTGAACTGGGAAGGGACACTGGTCCCCACTATTTTCATGTATGCACAAGCGGTTTGCTGAACACCCTCTGAAATTCTGGACAGATGAACAGCACCACTTTCTTGGGACATTCTCATCTCTTTTATCACTTCCCTCATTTCTGTGGATGTGTTCCCCTTCCTTCCACAAGTTCCTCTGGCCGTTTCTTGAAGGGTGACAGTGTCGAAATTTCCCTGGCAGCTCTTTCTTTTCTTTTTTTAAATGTTTACTTATTTATTTTGAGAGAGTGGGAGTGTGAGCGGGGGAAGGCCAGAGAGACAGGGAGACATGGGGACAGAGGATCTGAAGCAGGCTCTGCATTGACAGCAGAGAGCCCCATGCAGGACTCAGACCCATAAACCACGAGATTATGACCTGAGTGAAGTCAGACACTTAACTGACTGAGCCACCCAGGTGCCCCCCTGGCCCGCTCTTTCTTCTGTAACTCTATGTTCAACTTGAATTTCATTTCCAGCATTGTAACTTTTCTTTCTTTGCTGCGGTTCATCCTTGCTGTCCAATTCCCTCTTCATTATCTGCTTTTTTTTTTTAATGCCATGGGTTTGTGTAATAGTCTGACTCATTTTTGACCTTTGATTAATGACAGCTTTCAAGCTCCCCCAGTCTTCCTACTCCCCCTGCCCTATGTCTGGGCAAGCTGATGTGAAAGCCCGGTGATCCCCCGCTTTGACTCTGGAGAGAAGTTCAAGTCCCACAAGCCCCGTCAAGTGCCATCAAGTGCGGTAGAACCCATACATCAGCCCCACCCCTTAAGCACAATAAAACCCTTAAGCCAGTCTTTTCCCAGCTCTCTCAAGCCATTTTTGGACTTGCATGGAAACCATCCAAGTTCACTCCAGAAAGCCTCATTAGATGAGTGATAAACCCTCTTTGTGCATGTGGGGTGCCACCACTTTTGACATCTGAACCAGATTTTGAATGGGGAGTCTATCTCCTTTCTTCCAGGTAATGTCAAAGATAAACACAGCTGGGGCACCTGGGTGGCTCAGTGGGTTAAGTGTCTGACTTTGGCTCAGGTCATGATCTTGCGGTTCATGAGTTCAAGCTCTGTGTGGGGTTCTGTGCTGACAGCTTGGAGCCAGGAGCCTGCTTCAGATTCTGTGTCTCCCTCTCTCTCTCTGCCCTTAAGCCACTCGTGCTCTGTCTCTCTTAAAAATTAAATAAAAATAGAAAAAAAACACAGCTGGACATTAGTCAAGGTGGTGAAAATAGACTTTATCCAGTAGCTACTGACAGTAGAGGAAAGAGCTGAGCTCTGTTCTTATTTGTGCAGAAGTGACAGGACTTTTTAAAAGTTTCTTTATTTTGAGAGAGAGAGAGAGAGGGGTCATGTTGGGAGAGGCAGAGAGAGAGGAGAGAGAACATCCCAAGCAGACTCCATGCTGTCAGCCCAAAGCCCTACATGGGGCTCAATCTCATGAACTGTGAGATCATGACCTAAGCCAAAACCAAGAGTTGAATGCTTAACCGAATGAGATACCTACCTGTGTGCCGTGAGGTACTAGGATATTTAAAAAATTTTTTTAATGTTTTTTAATTTATTTTTGATACAAAGAGAGACAGAGCATAAGAGGGGGAGGGGCAGAGAGAGAAGGAGACACAGAACTGGAAGCAGGCTCCAGGCTCTGGGCTAGCTGTCAGCACAGAGCCTGACGCGGGGCTCGAACCCACGAATGTGAGATCTGACCTGAGCCGAAGTCGGAGGCTTAACCAACTGAGCCACCCAGGCGTCCCGGTACTAGGATATTTTAAAAGGAGAATGTGGTGGGAGAAAGCAGAGGTTCAAGTCAGAGAAGTGAAATATTAAAAAGTATAAATGCAATTAGGTCAGCTGCATATGTAATTATTGAAATTAGAATTCTATCTTCCCTCAGAGACTGGAAGACAGAGGCCCTCTCCTTCCTGATGAATTTTTCAAGAAAGTGGCTTTCAGGTTTTTGAGTTAGAGATACATATACATCTCAAAGGGACAGAGAAAGAATTCATAATTGGTAAATGCTCTAAGAAAGGGAAGTTAGGGGCCTATCACTGTTGGCTGGCACAAACAGTAAATTCTGGCAGAGTTGAGTTTTTTCACCTAACATTTTAATGGTGTCGGCGTGAGTGTGTGTGGTTGGCAGGCAGGGTAGGAAGGTGGGCATGGGAGTGGCTGGGGTCATCCCAGGGGCACAGCCTGATGCCATACTAGAGTTTCTTTGTCTCTCAGCAGAGATCTGGATGGAATTATTATGTGCAACTCTCAGTAACCAAAACAGTTTACCAATGGGAGACAAAAAGCCCACACAACTAAAACTGTCGCTGTCTCAGTGTGAACCGAGGAAGAGATCTGCAGTGACCCATCACAAACAGACTTTGAAAGAAGGGATGTGACTTGTCACTGATCATGATGTGCAGCCATTATTAGTGATTTGTAGACTGAAGAGCTAACAGCTGAGTTTGTACTTTATGTGATTACTCATAGTTAATATAAAGTGGTAACTGAAAATTGAATCACATTGTTGTGGGACTGGTGTTATTTAACTGAACCATAGTGACTGAAATTCACATACACCTGAACCATGCAAAGGACTGCCTGTTAAGTATATTGCTGTTACATCTTTTTTTTTTAAATATTATTTTATTTATTTTTGAGAGACTGAGAGAGACAGCGTGAGCAGGGGAGGGTCAGAGAGAGATAGATACAGAATCTGACACAGGCTCCAGGCTCTGAGCTAGCTGTCAGCACAGAGCCCGACGCGGGGCTCAAACACACGAACTGTGAGATCATGACCTGAGCCGAAGCTGGATGCTAAACCGACTGAGCCACCCAGGCGCCCCTATTGCTGTCACATCTTATGGGAATTTAAATTGTGCAAATTTAAAGTAATGTGAATAAATATTTTAAAGTTATCTGTTATACACAAAATTAGAAATAATGCAGTTCTCTTAATATATTAAAAATTGTTGGGAATCATAGAATTTTAAAACTCTTGAACAGCAAATTGAAGTTATACTACTATACAAAATCCTCTTCACTTTAAATACACAAAATTTAACTCTATCACATGTCAAGTCTCCTATAAATATTGCTTATGTGCTTTGAAATATTCATTTTGTGATCTGAAGAGTTGTGTTGCTACTTTAATATCGGTGTTGTTAAAAGTAAAAATCCTTTTTTTAAACCAACTAACCCAATATTTACTTAGAAGTAGTATTTGAGCTTGTGCTGTAAAACATGCCTGAAAATTGACAACTTTGGAATACAATTTTGATTACAAAATTTTTTTTTGATTAAAAATTTTTTTAATCTTTAAGAGAGAGAGAATATGAAGCAGGCTCCGGGCTCTAAGCTGTCAGCACAGAGCCGGACCCAGGGCTAGAACCCACAGACTGTGAGATTATGACCTGAGCTGAAGTCTGACGCTTAACAGAGTGACCCAGACGTCCCAAATTTTGATTTTCAATACAATTCAAGTCTGATGCACTATGCAGTTGCATTGGTAGCTGAATTTTGTTAAAGGCTCAGAAGATATCAAGTAGAATTAAAATTTCTGTATCCTATTGGTAGATTTATGCTCTTCCAGAATGCACTCACTACACTTACCCCAATGGGAAAATTAGTACTCGATTATCTAGAGTAAATCTTGTCTTATTTTCCCTTACACATTCATCACATCACCGCTATGTACTATAATATGTGGGTTCCATTGTTTTGGGTTTTGTTGAATCCTGGTTTAAAAAGAAGTAGCTTCAAAAAACTTAACAAAACTTTTATAACAGACATTTTGGAACAGCTGGGGAAATTTGAATATGGACTTAAGATGGTTTTTATGGAATTACTGTTAAATTGTATAGGTGTAATACTGTTACTGTGATCACATAGGTATATGTCCTTAATCTTAGATACATGATGACATATATTAAAAGGTGAAGTCTCATCATAAATGACCATACATTTATTTAGATAAAGCAAACATGGCAAAATATTAACAGGTGTTGACTCTAGGGGAGTTGTATTATGTCCGCTCTCTGAATTCTTTCAAATTTCCTATTTATTTGAAACTATCAATAAGAATGAGCCGGGACATATATTGACCAAGAGAATGTTTACATTCCTGAAAACATGCTATAATAGTTATGCTCTTAAAGTGCCATTTTTATGTCAGAAGATGGTTCACACTCATCTAGTGGAGATCAGGCTGTGTGTGATAGTCGTTTTCTTTTGTTGTGTCTATTTTTATTCTTCCACAACTTTTACCTATTGCAAGTAATTCTGAAAAGCTGGCACCATCATATTTTATCATCACTACTACTACCAACACGCCAGTTCCAAGCTGCTGCGCCTTTCAGCGAGGAACCCCTTGGCCTGGGGCTTGTTTACTTTCGAAACGGCTTGGCTCGCATCGTCTCGAGACTTCGGCCTACGAGTCTGCGCGGGCTGAAGGGCGGTCTCACGCCCCCTCGCGGTTATAGCCTACGCCGCTGGCCCCCCTCCCCCCCCCCCGGGGGCCGGCGTTCCTGCCGCGGGGCCTGATGGGAAGCGCTTTCCGGATCCGCCGCTAGCGCAGCGCGGGAGCCGGAGGGGAATGGGGGAAGGGCGGGAGTTCTGGCGCCTGCGTCGCCAGTGCGCGGCCTGCTCCAGGGCGAGGCGGGGGCTGGAGCGCAGTTGGAGCGCGGTGGGGGTTGAGAAATGGCTGCGCCTGCGGGAGGGCGGGGCCTGGGCCTCGGGTCCATGCCCGCGGGACAGGCCGCGGTCGGCAGATCAACACCAGACTTTTGTGCGCTTACCGGAGCCTGGAGGTTCTCAAAGAGGCCGCGGTAGTGTTGGCGCTCCTGTTCTGAGGCCGCCGTGCGTTCAGTGATGCAGGGAGTCCTCACCCTTCTGTTGTAACAGATTAGGAAACGGAGTCCCAGGCCCGCGAGTGCCTCAGACCTTGCAGCCCCGCGGGAGGTGGCGCTCGGAGGCGGCGCCAGAAGGCGCGTCTGCAGCTGCCTCTTCCCTACGAAATGATGCGGCCTAAATCCGGCTTTGTGTCCCACCCGGCACTTAGCCAGAGGGTATCGCTGTCGAGTACAACGCCCACTCCATTTTATCGTGGGGCACTGGTATTTTTGGGTTTCTTGGTGTCTCAGATTCCTGGGTCACATTTAAAAATTATTGATTCTGGGCGTGGTCTGAATGAAGTGTACGGCCTGTGTCCTTAGTGGTCCTAGTTTGGGGTTTTTGAAGGACTAGCCCAAGATTCCGGGCACGGGGAGTTCCAAGATTTGAGAGCCTCATCGTAGGTTACAACTAAAATGATTCGTGTCCTGATTCCTAGGAACAAGACTCTCCCACCTGGAAGATAGCCAGTCTGAATGGCGACCCCCCCCCCCCCCCCCCCCCCGGGCTGCGGAGTAGAAGGGGACGAGGCTGAGAAAGAGCAGACCGTAGATTTGGAGGGCTAGTAGCAATATGTGATCCTTGTATTGTACAAGCCACCCTTCAAACTTGACAAGGGAGGTCTGAGCCAAGTTTCAGGAGAGGTGAGCTAGGGCTAAGGCCAAAGGGCAGGCCTGCCAAGGAAAGATCACTTCATTTGAAGGTTTCAGAGAGGATGGTCTGGGAGAAAGAAATACCACCTACCACCAAGAAATCCTTTTTTGGGGGGGTGGGGGGGACGGCAGTTTTCCTTTATTGAAGTATAGTTGACATACAATATTATATTGGTTTCAGGCGTACAACATAGTAATTTGCCAATTATGTACAGTACCAAATTCTCGCCCCAGCAGGTGTAGTTACTCTCTGTGGGTGACACTGTTTTTCAACCCACCAAGAAAATTCTGAGACCTCCCTAACAGACTGACTTCTTTCAAATGCTCCACCCTTTTCAGATCTTGAGGGGCCCTCTAACCACATGCTGCATTGAGAGATGTGTTTGCATCCTCCCCTCGACCTCACAGACTCAGAGTAGTGCAGGAAAGAACTTCCTGGCTGACCTGTTTCTGCCTACAAGGAAAGATGAAAAAACCCTGAGCCGGAGAGGGTAAATGTCAGGGTCTTCCTATTCATTTGTGGTCTAACCAATAGTCAGATTTTCAGATACAGTTAAGTCAAAACGAGCTTCTATCAAAAGACAGAAACTACTGCCGAGGTAGTTAAGGACCAAAGGATGTTCTCCTACAAGAGGACATTTTATCCAGCTAGTGAGTGGAGTTTTATAGGCGAGAGGATCCAGGAGATGCAAGGCAGGTCAGATCTCTTGTGATCCTTCTTTCTTTCTTCTCCCCTAGCTCCACCTTTGTAGTTCCCTACATGTTTCTAGTTCCACAGAAAATGAATAGATCTCAGGTGAATTGTTTATTGTTCTTTTCCCTATTTTGTTTACCATGACTGTATGAAGCTTTTAAGGGTCAATAGGTTAGAATGGAAATACAGAAATAGAGGAAAATCAGCTTCAGGGGAAATAGCCAGGAGTGCGTCAATATGAGGACAAAGTGGTATGCAGAAATATGCAGGTTTTATGATATAATCAGCCAAGTTTGTCTGATTTTTCTGATAGTTACAGCAAAAAAGGCAGACATTTTCTGTTACATGATTTGAATAGGCCCGTAAAGAAATTGTCATGCTAATTCCTCAGAAGACATAAGAGTTCTAAAAAATGTTCCTGTTCTGGGGGTTTCTGAGTGACTTAGTCAGTTAAGCCTCTGACTTCAGCTCTGGTCATGATCTCACGGTTTGTGGGTTCGAGCCCCGTGACGGCTCTGTGCTGACAGCTCAGAGCCTGGAGCCTGCTTCTGGTTCTGTGTCTCCCTCTCTCTCTGCCCCTCCTCCTCTCATGCTCCATCTATCTCTGTATCAAAAAAGATTAAAAAGAAATTTTTTTAAAATGTTCCTGCCCTGGTCTTCCTACGGTAACACAGTAAATAATCTTTCAGTTACTATGAGAGAGAAATGCAACTGCTGCCTGTAATTGCTCCTCACGGGAAGCAGGACACTCGTGCTAAAGGACAACTCAGTCAATCCAGGTTTCTAAAGGCCAAAACACCATGGCCCCATAGACCTCTTTTGTTAACAAACGTTGGTTTGTTTATTTTGAGACAGCATGCGCAAGTGGGGGATAGAGAGAGAGAATCTCAAGTAGGCTCTGTGCTGAATGCGCGGGGGTTGATCTCATGAACTGCAAGATCATAACCTGAGCCGAAATCAAGAGTTGGATGCCTAATGCACTGAGACACCCAAGCATGGTCTCACCCCCAGAGACCTTTTTCTGATGATCCTGCTTAATCCAGGCATAGAACCAAGGGTGTTTCCAAGAAAGAATGGATTATACCACCTTCAGATAATCTCCTTTAATATTATGTATAGATTGTGCAACAGATGGGTTAAAGTTGTGTTTTCTGGCAAATGTTTCCCCATTTCCTTTACATATTTCAAACCAAGTCACTGTTGGACCTGTCTAGTAAAGGACATTAGTGATCTTATTATGGCAAATGTCATGGGTACTTTAGTACTTATGTTACGTTAATTAACGGAAGGCTCAGTGAATCGAGCATTTTGTCCATTTTGGTGTTTCTGTCCAGTCTCCTAGAAAGTCTTCTTGACTGGTTTCCGGTCTATTCCTCCTTCTGTAGTTATTTCTTTTCTGTCCTCTCCATAGAGTCTCTTCCTCTGTTTGCTACTTATTTGTTTCTCCCGTAGTATCCATTATTGATCTCCTATTGTCCTCACTCTCTTGGTCTTGCTGCCTACCCTATTCTCTCTGGGGATGTACCATTTGCTGGGATGCTTGAATCTGGCTCTCCAGTCCAGCCCTCTCCCCTGCCTTAGACCCTAATGGCCAACTGTGCTGGACTTCTCTGCATAGCTCTTCTAAAGGCCCTTCAAACTCTACAGATCCCAAAGGAAAGTTATTATTATCAGCCGCCCCCCCCCCCACAAGTCACCCTTCTTTATTTCCTACCAACTGTTATTACCCAATTAGCCTGTCATCCAGGTAACAAACATAGCATTTGTTCAAGTCCTGTCCTGTAAATGCAACCTACATATCCAATCGGTGAATAAATCTTGTTACTTTAAAGTCGTTCATGTTTCCTTAAAAAATTTTATTATTTTTATTAATTCTTTTTTTTTTTTTACATTTATTTGTTATTGAGAGACAGAGAGAGACAGAGCATGAACAGGGTAGGGACAGAGAGAAAAGGAGACACAGACTTTGAAGCAGGCTCCAGGCTCTGAGCAAACTGTCAGCACAGAGCCTCACGCAAGGCCCAAACCCATGAACCTCAAGATCATGACCTGAGCCAAACTTGGTCACTTAATTGACTGAGCCACCCAGGTGCCCCTAAAAAAAGTTTTTTTTAATGTTTAGTTATTTTTGAGAGCAAGAAAGACAGTGTGAGCAGGGGAGGGGTAGAAAGAGAGGGAGACAAAATCAGAAGCCAGTTCTAGGCTCTGAATTGTCAGTACAGAACCTGACAGAGGGCTCAAACTCACCAACCCTGAGATCATGACCTGGGCCAAAGTCAGATGCTCAACTGACAGCCACCCAGGCGCCCCATGTTTTCATTTTCTTTCTCTTCTTTTTAGCATCTGGTGGGTGAAGATAGTGGTATATCATTGTGGTTTTAATTTGCACGTCTCTAAAGACTGAGGATGTTAAGTATCTTTTCATATAAAGTATTTTGATGTCTTTTTGTTGAAGTGCGTTTCATCTTGTTCATTAATATTTTTGATAGTTTGTCTTTGTTCTAGATATGAATCCTTTGCTGGATATATGTACTAACAAATATCTTCTTTGAGACTTTTTGTGAATTAAGTTCAGTTTATCAATCTTTTCTTTAATGGTTAGTGCTCTTTGTGTCCTGTTTAAAAAATCTTTCCCTATCTAAAAGCCATAAGGGAATTCACCTGTGCTTTCTTCTAAAAGCTCAAATTGTTTTACTTTCACATTTAAGTATATGATCCATTTTGAATGATTATATACATATGCATACACATACATCTTTCTTTCTCTTTTTGTCATGAGCTAGGGCTATCCAGTTCCTGTGGTACCATTGAAAAGACTTCCTTTCCCACAAAAATTTTGTTGAAAGTCAGGTGACCATGTATATGTGTATCTCTTTTTGGATTCATATTTCTAACGCACGTTTCTTTTTATCTAGTCTTATGCCAGTGCTACCCTCTCCTTATTATTGGAACTTTATAAAAAGTATTCACATCTGTGGGAATATGTTTTCTACTTTTGTTCTTCAAGATTTGCCTTGGCTACTTTAAGTCCTTTGTATTTCCATATGAACTTTATAATAATCTTGTCAACTCCTCCTGGAATTTGGTATTGCATTGAAGCTATGGATTGATTTGGCAGGCTGGTCCTATTAATAAAAACTTGAATTTTCAATTCACAAACATAACTTTTTTTTCATTTACTTAGGCTTTCTTTTTCTCAGCACTGTTTGATAAGTTCTATGTGTATGTCTTATACTTTTTTGGTTAGATTTATCCTTAGCTAGTTGAAAATTTTTCTCCTTATTTGGGTATTGCTGGTATATAGAAATACAGTCAATTTTTGCATATTGAACTTGTTTTCAGTGACCTTACTATGATGTCTCTCTCAATATGATGGAGGTGAAAGAATTCACCAGAGGCAGAACAAAGGAGATGATACAAGTTTATCAAATACAGCCCAAGGGAGTGGAGGGCAGGCCAGCAAAGCAGAAGCTGTCTGCAATAAGGCAGTGGGTGGGGGCTGTATTTAAAGGGAGAAAGTGAGAAGGTAAGGGACAAATGGAATTTTCCCTTTTTTGGTAACTCTGCCTGGTTGTCACTAGCTCATTAATTAGTTAAGGCCTATGGATATTTTGAGGTGGGTCACCTAATGGGACTGTTTGTATTCAGCGAGGGGGTTGGGGTCCCCCTGGGCCCTTTCTATATTCCATTGTTCAAGCCTATTGCCTAAAAGTGGCCTCTACACTTACCATTTATTAACTCTCATATTTCATCTGTAAATTATTTTGTAGTTTCTACCTACACAACTATGTTGTATGGACATTTTTTACTTTTTCTTTTGTCTTTTTTTTAAGTAAAAATTAAAAAATTTCTTTTTTATTTTAGAGCTTGAGAGTGGGACGAGAGGGGCAGAGGGAGAGACAGAGAGAGAAACTTAAGCAGGTTCCATGCTCAGCATGGAGCCCAGTGTGGGGCAGAGCCCGATGTGGGGCTCAATCCCATGTCCCTGGGATCGTGACTAGAGCCCAAATCAAGAGTTGTATGCTCAACTGACTGAGCCACCCAGGTGCCCCAATTTCTTAGTTTTTCATTCATTTTATAATTTTTGTTTATTTTGTCTCTTTATTGCTATGGCTAGGAGGTATAAAGTACTGTGGAATAGAACTAGTACATCCTTGTTTTCTTCCCAGTCTCAAGGAAAAGTTTTTAATGTTTTATCATTTTGTTTGATGTTTGCTATAAGTTTTCTGGTAGATATTCTTTGGGAAGTTTCCTTCTGTTCCTAGTTTGCTGAGCCTTTTTATCATCCAGTGGGTGTTGAGTATTGAGATAATTATATATGGTTTTCTCCTGTGTTCTCTTAATGATTAATATTAGCATATTGATTGAGGTAAATCTATTAGTGTTTTGATTTTCAAATGTTAAACCCTGGGGAAAAAATCCCCCCTGGCCTTGATAGTCTATCACCATTAAATATGTTTAATGATAATTTGCTTACAATTTTTGTCTTTACCTTTTCTCATAAGAGAGACTGTTATTTTCCTTTCTTACAATGTCTTTGTCAGGTTTCATAGCATTTTATACTGACCTCAAAAAACTTGTTACAGGTTTCCTCATTGTCTAGTCTCTGGAAGTGTTTCTGTAACATGGGTGTTATTTATTCCTTAATTGTAAAATTAAGTGAATTTATCTAGGGTCTGGATTTTCTTTATGGGAATTTTTAAATGTTTATTTATTTTTGAGAGAGAGACAAACAGACAGAGTGCAAGCAGGGGAAGGGCAGAGAAAGAGAGCGGGGGAGACACAGAATCCAAAGCCAGCTGTAGGCTCTGAGCTGTTAGCACAGAGCTTGATGCGGGGCTCAAACTCATGAACTGTGAGATCATGACTTGAGCCAAAGTCAGATGCTTAACTGACTGAGACACCCAGATGCCCCTCTTTATGGAAAAATTTAAAATACAGATGTAACTACTTTGTATTAGGGAAATTATCCTTTAAAACATGTTCAAAAGTTAAAAGTTGTGATTGTTTCTTCCCAGTTTGTCACTTGTTATCCCCAAGTGGGAGTAGGTGCTTTTTGTTCCATTGAAAAACATGGCACACACCAGTTCAGATAACCAGAGTCCCACAAAGGGTTACTCACAGTTTGCTTTCCAGCCTATTTTTCCCTGGACCCCTCTTCTGGTAAGGAGCCAACAGTGGTGTTAATTCAGCATCCTGATACAAACTAAAAGCCTTAAAACCTTATCTTCTCCTTAGTTTTTTAAGTCAAACTCAGCAATGACCTCCATTCCATTACTAAATCCAATGGTGAAAGCCTCTGTCTTCTTCTTACATGCCCTTTTAGCCACATTTGACAAACACCCTGGCTATATCTTCTTTCAGTGCTTTAGAAATTTCACTCCACTCTTCTTGCTTGCATGGATTCTGAGACCCCTATCGTAATTCTGATCATTGTTCCTTTGTAGGTAAGGTGCACCCTCCTCCAGCCTTCCCCCACTCCTCACTTTGCTTCTTTCAGGATTTCCTCCTTTGTCTTTGGTTTTCTGCACTTAAATATGATGTGACTAGATGTGGTTTTCTTGGTATTTTTCCTGGTATTGTCTGAACTTCCTGAATCTGTCATTAATTTTGGAATATTTTGGTCACTGTTACTTCAGATATTGCCTCTGTTCTTCTGCTGCTGGCACTCTACTTATGCATATATTATACCTTTTGATGTTGACCCACAGTTCTTGGATGTGCTAATTTTTTCATTCTCTTTCTGTTCACATTTCAGTTTGTGCAGTTTTTGTTGACCTATTTTCAAGTTCACTGGTGTTTTCCCCTTGGTTTGTTGTATGATGTGTCCATCAAAAGCATTCCTCATTTCTATTACTGTGGCTTTGAATTCTAGCATTTCCTTTTGATTTTTTTTTTGGAATTTCTATTTCTCTGCTTATGTTACTCATTTGTTCTTGAATATTGTCTACTTTTTTCACTCAACTCTTTAACATATTAATCATAGTTATTTTAAACTCCCTGTGTGAAAATTCCAACAGCTGTGTTGTATCTCAGTCTGGTTCTGATGACTACTTTATCTCTTCTGTGTGCTTTTTTTCCTTGCTTTTTGATATGCTTTGCAATTTTTTTTTGAAAGCTGGACATGTATCCTGGAACAGAACTGAGATAAGTGGGTTTATAATGTGAGGATGTATGTTATTTTGGCTAGGTGATGGGCTATATTTAATGTTTGTTGTAGCTGTAGGTACCAGAGTCTTCAAATTGCTTTATTGTCCTTTTTTTTGAATGTTTATTTATTTATTTTGAGAGAGAGCTTGTGCTGGAGCACACATGTGTATGCACGTGCAGGGCAGGGCCAGAGAGAGAGAGGAAGAGAGAGTACCCCAGGCTGCCAGTGAGGGTCAACACAGGGCTTGATGTCATGAGACCATGGCCTAAGTCAAAATCAAGAGTCTGATGCCTATCCAACTAAGCGACCCAGGCGGCCTTGAGTGTCCTTATTTTTGATTCACCTCTTGACTTTGACCTTCTCTGTATACTCCCTTGTCTTGAAACTGGTCAGCTTTTTCATCTGTTATCTGCTGTTATGGCCCTGGAGCCTGTTGATGTGGTGTGAAGTTGTAGAGAGGGAAGCATTTTGTAATCTTGTGATTAAATTTCAGTCTTTTCTTGGGCCTGTGTCCCAGTATTTCTGATAAGTTGGAAAACTGTTCCTATTTCATTTTTTATTTATTTTTTAAATTTGTTCTTTTTTTTTTTTTTGAGGATTAATTGACAAACTTGTAAGATATTTAAAGTGGAGGGGCGCCTAGCTGGGTTGGTTGGAAGAGCATGAAACTCTTAATCTTAGGATTGTGAATTCAAGCCCCATATTGGGTGTAGAGATTACTGACAAATATAAACTTTATCAACAGCAAAGAATGCGATTTGATAGACATATACATTGTGAGAGTATTCCCCCATCTAATTAATTATTTATTACATCTGTACCTCACATATTTATTTTATTTTACTTTCTTAAATGTGAAAACATTTAAGTTCTCCTCTCTCAGTACATTTCTTTTTTTCTTTTTAAATTTCTTTTTAACGTTCTTATTATTGAGAGAGCATGAGCACGGGGCGGGCAGAGAGAGTGGGAGACACAGAATCTGAAAGAGGCTCCAGGCTCTGAGCTGTCAGCACAATTTCAGTTATATGATATAGTGTTAACAACTATAGTCACCATGTTGTATATTAGATCCTCACTTCATTCATCTTATCCCTTAAAATTTATACCTTTTACCAAACTCTCCCTATTTCCACTACCCAACAGCCCCTGGTAGTCACTTTTGTTTTTATGAGTTTGACTTTTTAAAGATTCTACATATAAATGATGCTGTGCTGTATTTATTTGTCTTTCTGTGTCTGACTTATTTCATCCAGTAAGATAATGATTTTAGAATGTATCTATGTTTTCCCAAATAGGAAGATTTCCTTCTTTCTCATGGCCAAATCATAGTGTGTAGTGTATGTATGTATAAATTTTTTTAAACAGTTATTTATTTTTGAAAGAGACACAGAGCATGAGTGGGGGATGGTCAGAGAGAGAGGGAGACATAGAATCAGAAGCAGGCTCCAGGCTCTGAGCTGTCAGCACAGAGCCTGACACGGGGCTCGAACCCACGAACTGTGAGATCATGACCTTAGCCAAAGTCGGCTGGTAGTGTATGTATGTATATATATACACACATATGTATATATATACCACATCTTTGCCCATTTATCTGTTGATGGACAACTTGGGTTGTTTCTGTATCTTGGCCATTGTGAGTAATGGAGTAATGCTGCAGTACATATGGGGGTACAGATATCTCTACAATATCCTATTTTCTCCTTTCAATATATACCCAGAAGTGGGCTTGCTGGATCATATTTTAAATTTTTAAAAACATTTTTTTAGTGTTTATTTTTGAGAGAGAGACAGAGCACCAGCAGGGGAGGGGCAGAGAGAGGGAGACACAGAATCTGAGGCAGGCTCCAGGCTGCAAGCTGTCAGCACAGAGCATGACAGGGGACTCGAACTCACAAGCCATGAGATCATGACCCGAGCTGAAGTTGGAGGCTTAATGAGTGAGCCACCCAGGCGCTCCCATATTTTTAATTTTTTGAGCACCAGCACTGAGGTGTCCTTCAGACTTTTGTGTTTGTCTAAGCCGCCTTCTTTGTTTCAGTGTCTCCTGGTAGTTGAGGGCACGCCAAGACCTGTCAGTGTACCAAAGGCAAGGTTGGCACCTAGATGCAGACTTAATGGAAGCTGAACCATCAGGCAGCAGCTGGGAAAAGTATGTAGTTAGGCTCTTTCCAGGGAGAAATTGGAGATGGGCTTTTTTTTAAATGCTCCCTCTGTGCTAGGCTTGAGTATATAATGATGGGGATGGGATTGTCCTACACCCGTTTAGAGCTGTTTGTTTGCTATAGTCCTGTGAGTCTCATGAATGTAAGCCCTGATGACTGTCAGAGCCAGGTGATCTGCGGGCTTGTCACTTGGGCAGCAGCCACAAAAGCTGGGGTGCCAGATGATGTCCAAGGTTCTGCCAGGGACATACAGGCTATTTGTGGTGGGTTTTATGGAGAAGGTGGAGGTGGTGTCATGGTTTTTTTGGCTTCCTGGCAGGATCCAGTTAACTGTCTGCTAAAGTAGATGCCTGGCCTTCAAGTAGCAAAGTATGCAAATGAGCCTCTTTTGGAAAAAGACTGGGAGATCTTGTTCTTTCTGCATGGAAGCTAAAGATAGCTTAAGCATCTCAGGAGTCTGTTAAGAACTGTTTTCTTTGTTTGCTTATAATCTTGTGTTTCTTTTTTAAAATCTTTTTTTAAAATGTTTTTATTTATTTTTGAGAGAGCATGAGCAGGGTAGGGACAGAGAGAGAGAGAGAGACAGAGGATCCGAAGCAGACCCTGCACTGACAGCAGCATGTGGGGCTCAAACTCACAAACTGAGAGATCGTGACCTGAGCGAAAGTCAGATGCTCAACTGACTGAGTCACCCAGGCATCCCTATAGTCTTGTAGTTCTTATGGAAGCAAGCACTGTTGGCTTTCAGAACTTGGTGTTTTGGGGGCCTGTCCATCAGGTGGGAATCTTAAGAGTTGAGGCACTACATGTGGGGTCTAAACCTTTGCTCCTCATGGAAAAGCTTGGAGTTGGGAGTTCACTCTTGATTATATTAGCACCATACCATGGGTGGGGTTTATGGTGAGCTATGTATTAGTGTTTGCTATCCAATTCGATGTGGTATTTTCTTGTTCACTGCTTGTGAAGCAATCACTCAGCTATGTTCTGAATTTCTTTCAGAAGGAATTGTACTTTGCTGTAGATTCAGTATGTTGATTGGAGCTGGTGAGTTCAGGAGCCTTCTATGTCGCCACCTTGGACCAGAGTCTGTTATGCCCAGGAAAGAAGTCTCAGTCTTCTTGGGACCTCCCATGTGCACTTGGCAGTCACTTTCCTTTGTCATATGCTCTCAGAGATTTGGACAGCTGGTCAGTTATGTTCATTCTATTTCAAGCCTTCAGTTGAGAGTTTGGGTTTTCACAATTTACCTATCAATTTTTAATTTTTGATAACTCATTCTTTGACGACTCCATGTAATTGCTATCAATTCTTACTTTAAACAGGTTTTCTGGTCCATATCTATATGTCTATATCTATATTTATATTGAGTGCCATTGGAATTAAAAGCATATTTTCTTCCATTTTTTTGTTGTGATTTTTTAAATGTTTATTTATTTTTGAGAGAGAGAGAAAGAGCATGAGCAGGGGAGGGGCAAAGAGAGAGGGAGACAGAATCTGAAGCAGGCTCCAGGCTCTGAGCTGTCAGCACAGAGCCAATGGGGGGCTTCAACCCACAGACTGTGAGATCATGACCTGAGCTGAAGTTGGACACTTAACTGACTGAGCCACCCAGGGACTCCTTTTGTTGTGATTTTGGGTTTTTTTCATGTTTAGTTGTTTAGATTATCTTAGTTCTTACTGTTGTGGCTTTGGTTTCCCTAAAATATCTCTGCTTTTTCATTTTGTATTTATTTTCCACAAGTGAAGAACTGTATGTTCAATGTGGGTTGCTAGTTTTATTTTTACCTTCCAGATAAATCTTTCTCATTTTTCATGGTCTGTTCTTCCAGGCCCCTGTGTGAAGTTCTCTCAGATCTTGTGTTTGCCCTTTGACCTCCTCAGTCTCTTTCCTTTGAACCATCTGATTCATTGCTATTTTCAGTTACCACCAAAATGCCAGTGACTCTACTATCCCCACCTTCTTTTTATTGAAATATGAATATGATATACTGGTGTATTAGAGTTCTCCAGAGAAACAGAACCAATAGGATACACGTAGGAATATATAAGAGGACATTTATTATAGGAGTTGACATACAATTATGAGGCCAAGAAGTCCCATGATCTGCTATCTATAAGCTGGGGAACCAAGAAAGCCAGTGGTGTATTTCTGTCCAAGTCTAAAGGCCCGAGAGCTGGGAGTGCTGATGTCTGAGGGTGGGAAGAGTATGGATATTCCAGTTCAGGCAAAAAAAAGTACCCTTTCTCCACCTTTTTGTTCTGTTCAGGCCTTCAACGGATTGGTTGATGCCTACCTGCATTGGTGAGGGTGATCTTTTACTCTGCCTATTCAAATGACAATCTCTTCTAGAACACCCCTACGGACACACCCACAAATAATGTTTTACCAGTTGTGTGGGCATTAGGCTGAGTCAAGTTGACACAAAATCATCACAACTGAGGAACTGAAGGAAATAGGCCTTTAGTATGTGGTCTTACATTTATCTGTCTAGGGGATAGGTTGCATTTACTCTTTGCTGTAGCTGTGTTGCGGGGTGAACTGGGGAGATCCTGTGCCCTGAGACCGCAAGCCAGCCCATCCCAAAAATGTTGCCAAAGCCTCTTGGTCTGCTCATGAGAAAGAATTCAAGGACAGACACAACACAGCAGACAAGAGGCAGAAATGGGAAAGTTTATTAAAGTGAAAGTACGCTCCCGAGATGTGAAAGCGCCTTAGTTCAAGAGAGATAGCTGTGGGCCCTGGGGTTTGGCTTTCTATCTTCTATTGACAGTTGTTAACAAAGGGGTGGAATATTCCTTACTTGAGCTAGGCATTTTTTGGAAACAGAGTTTTGCACTTTTCTTGCTTATTTGATCAGGGGTTCCTGTTGGGAGAAATAAGCCCACTGACCCAATCAAAGGAGGGACAAGGAGACTCAAGAGCACAGTGAAGTGAGGCTTTAATCAATGTTCTTGCAAGAGCAGGTGTCTGATGGACAGGCACACTACAGTGGGGGAGGGCAGCATGCAAGTCCCCCTCTGAGTCCTCATTGGCTGAATACTATAGTGGTTATAGCCTTACCCGGAAGTCGCCTATGACCTTGTAAGGCAAAAAATACATTCCTTGAGGTGATGCAGAAACTTCAATTCTTTGGCACATGCTCATTGCAAAACCCGTGAAAATAACCCTGGAAATGGAGAGGGAACAAGAACCAGGAAGTGAAATGTCTAAGTGTTTGGGACTTCATTTTGGGGGGCAGTGGTTCGTACATATTTCCAATGTGTTATAAACCTATTGTAAACTAGACAGCACAGCTTTTATTTGGTATTTCTGAAAATGAATCATCTCATTTACTTCTCACACTGTCATGGCACCTGCCATCCTAGGCCTATTTGGTTTGATCCAGCTTCTTGTGGCCCTTCAGGGACAGGCTCTGACTTTCTTGATAGCTGGAGTGATTTCCTCTTCCCTGGGCTCCAGGCATCCTGTTAGAACCCAACTAACTGCCTCTAACAGCTGTAGGTGTCAATTTTTGTAGTAGTTGCTCCTGATATCATAATATATATGTAACTGAATGTTCATCACAGATGACTGATGTCAACATTTTACCACTTAGTGTTAAGTATGGAAACCTTACTTCCATTCAGTTGTTTTTACCTTCTCTACTTTTAAATATTATCTTAAGTATCACTTTGATGCAGGCAGGCTAAGTCCAAGGACCCAGAGGAGGATCCTGCATGGACCAGCCAAGATGGTCCTTGGTTTTGCACAGGATAGAAATCAAACATGAGCTGAGAAGAGATGAGAACAGAGTTTATTGAAGACATAGAAAGAGAGCAGATGGAGTGTCTGTGAGACATTGAAAGGAGAGTGAATCTCCTCTTTGCTTGGGGTCTGGGGTTTTTACTGAGGACTGTAGTACTTGTCTTCCTCAGGCATCCAGGAACTGGTTAGATCAAAGAATGTATAGATGTTCTCCGTAAGTCACTTATGCCCTGGGCCAGGAGTCTCCGTGAGTCAGTGGTCTGGAAAACTACATGAGGACCTTGCTTAGTCACTCTTTAGATATTACATACAGTGCTGGAAGTCTCCAAAGAAATTATTAACTCCTTGACCTTATAAGGAGGACATACATTGTCTATATAATAAGGCATGATGTGTAGGGCAAAGATGCAGGTCCTAGCAAGAATAGAAGCAGGAAAAGCAGCAAAAAGCAGTCCTTCATGGGATCCTTTCAATTTCCCTGTCTCAACATGGTATTTTAATTTTTGTTTCAACGATGAAATATGAATTATAAAACTCATGCATAGAGTATAGTTTATTCTTTAGCCATTCTTAAAAATTTTTTTTAAATGTTTATTTTTGAGAGAGACAGGTAGAGAGAGACAGAGTGTGAGGAAGAGAGGGACAGAGAGAGAGGAGACATAGAATCAGAAGCAGGCTCCAGGCTCTGAGCTGTTAGCACAGAGCCCAACATAGGGCTCGAACTCACAAACCGTGAGATCATGACCTGAGTGGAAGTGGGAATGCTCAACCGACTGAGCCACCCAAGTGCTCCTTCTTTAGCCATTCTTTAATGGTAGGTCTCCTTAAAACAAATTCTATGAGTTTCCTTTTGTGTGAGAATATATTTCTTTTTTGTTCCTGAAGGAGAGTTTCAAACCAGATAAAGAATTTACAATGTATTTTCCTGTCAGCTTTTGAATAATGTGACAATCCTTCTGGCCTCCATGACCTCAGATAAGAAATCCACTGTCATTCAAATTGGTGTTCTGTGAGTGAAGTATTGTTTCTGGCTGCTTTCAGGGTTCTGTAGCTTTCAGAAGTTTCATTGTGATGTGTCCAAGCATAGATTTTCGGGGGGGTTGGGGGGTTGATCAACGTCTTCAATTTAGATTTGTCTTTTGTTAGTTTGGGGAGGTTTTTAGCCATTATTTTTTTAAACTTATAACTGTGGGCCCTAAGGCTTTGTTCCAATCCCCACCCCCCCACTTCAGCCTATTTTCTCTCTGGTTCAGATGGACAAATTCTGTTGCTATGTCCTCAAGTGAGTGATTCTTGTCATTCCAATTGTTATGGGTTGAATAAAGTTACCCTAAAAGATATGATGAAGTTTTAACCTCTGGTTCCCATTTGTGATCTGGTTTAATTATTCAGTTTTGCCCGTAACAAATTGTAAGTCTTCTCATAGAATTTCAAGCTTGGTACTTATCTTGAGACACTTTACATATTTATAAAAACATGCTTTGAACTCCAGGCCTTCATGAATGCTAAATCTCTGTCCTCCACAACTGCTTTCTGCAGGAGTTTAAGCCTTATTTTCAACCTTTATCTGTGTCAGAATTAGTAAGTGGTCCTGGATTAATAGTGGGTTTAGACCCGAAGAACAATTCACTGCCTTCTCTAGGGTTTTCATATCTTACCTGTTTTGTTTTTAGGTAACCTCATCTGGAAAGTCTTTGTTTTCTAAGCACTGCAAAACTGAGATAAACTTCATTCTGTCTTTTGGGACTCATCGCATTAGCCTCTTAGTAGAGACTCTTGAATCTGTGATTCCAGGGATAGCATACCACTGCCAAAAGTGTTGTTGCTTTGCACCTTCTCCTGATTCTTTCTGTTCTGAAGTTTTGCTCTCCCTTATCCTTGTTGCTTCCACAACTGTTGGATACCTTTAAATATATTTTTGTCGTTTATGTGGGTTTTACTAGATGATTTTAATTTTTTTAATGTTTTATTTATTTTGAGACAGACAGAGCATGAGTGGGGAGAGAGAGGCAGAGAGAAGGGGAGACACAGAATCAGAAGCAGGCCCCGGGCTCTGAGCTGTCAGCACAGAGCCCAATGCGGGGCTCGAACCCACGAACATGAGATTATGACCTGAGCTGAAGTAGGAGGCCCAACTGACTGAGCCACTCAGGCGCCCCCCTACTAGATGATTTTAGTAGGAATATTGGCTACAGCAATGTAATATATCCTATTATAAAGGAGGTGTGTGTGTATGTTTATTTTTAAATAAATTTATAGCTGGTCAGGCTTGTAGGAAGTGCTGAACTTAAACCAGGTCTCCACTTCTCAGTTGCATAGATTGCTTGTTTTCACTGTGAAGTCTGGAGCATCATGTGTTTTTGGCTGGGGGGGGGGGGTTGTTTGTTTGTTGTTTTTAGCTTCCCTAGAAAATGCTAGCTTGAAATCCAGGTCAATGCAGATTCCCCCAAGGTTGCAGAGTAGTCTTGCTGACCCCACTCCAAGCAGCCTGTCTCTTGCTGAAAAAGGTGACTTTCCCATATGATTTTCTTTTTATGGAGAAAGTGAGTAGACAGCCCAAGGGGCAGATAGTCCAGAGGAGACGTCTTGCCTCATATCCATGGGATTTGAGGGAGTCCTGAATTTTCTGATCTCTGAGCCTGTTATCCTAAATTCTCTTTCCTCCAAAAGCTGCCCCCAAACCTAGGCATACAACCTTTAACTTTCACACTATGGTAAAACAATCTGTTGCTGCGACAAACTAATACCATATATAAAATATTATTAGTTTTTAATTTTACAGAGAATTAACACTATAATATTTGTTAAGAAAAATCATTTTAAAATTAATTATTTTTTTCAAGCCAGAAGATTTCATGTACATTCTGGGTTCTCTTTATTTTTTATTTTTTTAATTTTTATCATTTTAATTTTTATTTTTTGTTTTTGTTTTTGTTTTTTGTTTTTTAAGAGACAGAGAGAGACAGCATGAGCAGGGGAGGGTCAGAGAGAGAGAGACACAGAATCCGAAGTAGGCTCCAGGCTCTAAGCTAGAGGTCAGCACAGAGCCTGATGGGGGGCTCGAACACACAAACTGTGAGATCATGACCTAAACCGAAGCCGGACACTCAACCGACTGAGCCACTCAGGTGCCCCTATTATTTTTATTTTTAAAAGTTTATTTATTTATTTTGAGAGAGATGGGGGAGGGCCAGAGAAGAAGGCAGAGAGAGAGAGAGAATCCCAAGCAGGCTCCACACTGTCAGTGCAGACAACGTGGAGCTCGAATTCACGAACCATGAGATCATGATGTAAGCCGAAGTCAACTGCTTAACTGACTGAACCACCCAGGCACCTTTCTCTTTATTGTTTAAAATTTACTTTCTTTTATTATTTTTTTTAGAGAGAGAGTGCAAAGTGGGAGAGAGGGAAGAGGGAGAAAGAAAATCTTAAGCAGGTTCCACTCAGCCCCATGTGTGACTGGATCCCATGACCCTGGGACCATGACCAGAGATTAAGTCAAGAGTCGGAGGCTCAGCCAACTGAGCCACCCAGGTGCCCTAAGGTGACAACTGTTTAGATCAACGGTCAGCAAACTTTTTCTGTGAAAAGCCACACAGTAAATATTTTAGCTTTCTGGACCACATAATATTTCTATCAACATGTATTTAAAATTTTTTTAGTGTTTATTTATTTTCAAGAGACAGAGCATGAATAGGGGAGGGGCAGAGAGAGAGGGAGACACAGAATCTGAAGCAAGCACCAGGCTCTGAGCTGTCAGCACAGAGACCGATGTGGGGTTCCAACTCACGGAACTGTGAGATCATGACCCAAGCCGAAGTTGGATGCTCAACTGACTGTGAGCCTGGCAGGCACCCCATTATTATTATTTTAAGTAAACTCTACCCCCAATATGGTACTTGAACTCACAACCCCAAGATCCAGACTCATGTGCTCTACCAACTAAGCCAGCCAGGTGCCCCTGGTTTAATTATTTTTTTTTAACTTACTGGTTATACTGCATTCCTCTTGGAAACTTTGCTCATTTTTTAGAACAAATTTATTGAGATATAATTAATACAAAATGCACCACTTTGAAGTTTGCAAACTAGTGATTTTTAGTATATTCACGGAGTTATGCAATCATTACCACTATAGGCATACCTCGGATATTGCAGGTTTCGTTCTAGAACACCATGATAAAGTAAATATCACAATAAAGCAATAAATGCTTGTATATTCCTCATTTGTGGTAACTTTGAGTCAGGCACTTAGTATTACATATTTCCTTTACCTGGTATCTCACAATTTTTGATATGTTTTATTTTCACCTTCATTTGGTTTAACATATTTTTAAAAATTTCCACTGAGACTCCATTTGACCCATAGATTTTTCTACAGATGTATTGTTGAGTTTACAAGGGTGAGAAAATTTCTTGTTCTCTTTCTCTTACTAATTTATAGTTTGGTTATTGTGGTTGGAGAATGAACTATATATGATTGCAGTTCTTTTATACTTGCTAAAGTTTGTATTATGGTACATATTCCCTGGGTACTTGAAAAGAATGTGTATTTGCTGTTGTTGGGTGAAGTGTTCTATAAATGTCAATTAGATCTTATTGGTTGATGTTGCTATTGAGTTCTTTTATATTTTTCCTGATTTCCTGTCTAGCTATTGTATCAGTTATTGAGAGAGGCATGTTGATGTCACTAGCTATAAGTGGATTTGTGTATCCTTTTGGTTGTCAGTTTTTGTTTCACATATTATGTGGCTCTGTTGTCTGGTACATATATATTTAGGACTGCTGTGTCTTCTTGGAGTAACCCTTTTCTCATTATATAATGTCCTTCTCTTTGTTGGCAATTTTCAGTGTTTTGAAGTCTACCTAATTTGATATTTTTATAGCCACTCTTGCTTTCTTTAAGTTTTTAAAATTTAATGTTGGCTTGATATATTATTTCTATTCTATTACTTTCACCCTGCCAATAGGATTGTATTTGAATTAAGTTTCTTCTAGACAGTATATTGTTGGGTTATACTTTAAAAATCCACTTTGCCAGGGTGCCTGGGTGACTCAGTTGGTTAAGTCTCTGATTCTTGGTTTCACCTCAAGTCATGATCTTATGGATTTGTGAGTTCGACCCCCACATTGGGCCCCGCGCTGACAGTGTGGAGACTGCTTGTGATTCTCTCTCTCCCTTCTCTCTGCCCTTCCTCCACTTGCCCTCTGTCTCTCTCAAAATAAACAAATAAATCTGAAAGAAAAAATCATTTTGCCAACCTCTGGGTTTTAATTGTCATTATTAGACCACTTAGATTTAGTGTAATTATTGATATGTTAGGATTTAAATCTTTCTTTTTGGTTTGTGTCTTATATTTGTTTATTTTGTTTCTTGTTTCTTTTTATTGTCTCCCTTTCTGTGGATTACTTGAACATTTTTTAGAATTCCATTTTGATATATTTATAGTTTTTTTAAAGTTCATTTATTTGTTTTGAGAGGGATCTGAGACAGGGAGAGAAGGAGAAAGAGAATCCCAAGCAGGGTCTGCACTGTCAGTGCAGGGCCCAACACAGCTCGATCTCACGAACCATGAGACTGAACCAAGATTAATAAATAGTATGACGCTTAACCGACTGAGCCACCTAGGCACCCCAATGTATCTAGGGTTTAGAGTGTATCTATATGTATAGCTATTTTAATGGTTGCTCTGGTATATATATATATACATATATATATATATATACACACACATATATATATGTAACTCATTAACTGTGTTCTCCTTTTATTTGAGTGAAGAATAGAAATCTTACCTCCCTTTACATCCCTTTCCCTTCTACTTATAAAAATCTTATAAAGTCTCTACTTATATAATCTTATAAAGATTTTTTTATTTTTTAATTTAGAAAAATTAAAAAAGTTTTTTTTAACATTTTATTAATTTTTGAGGGACAGAGAGAGACAGTGTGATCAGGGGAGGGGCAGAGAGAGAGAGAGAGAGAGAGAGAGAGAGAGAAGAAGACATAAGATCTGAAGCAGGGTCCAGGCTCTGAGTTGTCAGCATAGAGCCCAATGCAGGGCTCAAACTCACAAACTGTGAGATCATGACCTGAGCCAAAGTCAGACGCCCAACTGACTGAGCCACCCAGGCGCCCCTTAAAATTTTTTTTTTTTTTACCATTTTTATTTATTTTTGAGAGACAGACAGAGCAAGAATGCAGGAGGGGCACAGAGAGAGGGAGACACAGAATCCAAACAGGCTTCAGACTCTGAGCTGTCAGTGCAGAGCCTGATACAGGGCTTGAACTCATGAACGGTGAGATCATGACCTGAGCTGAAGTCGGATGCCTAACGGACTGAGCCACTCAGGCGCTTCAGTATTTTTATTTGTGAGTAATCTTTATACCCACTGTGGGGCTTGAACTTAAAACCCTGAGATCAAAAAACAAAACAAAACAAAAAACCCTGAGATCAAGAGTTGCATGCTCTAAGAACTGAGGTAGGTGGGTGCCTATATTTATATACATTTAGATTTTACATACATTTATATATTCATAGTTTACATACATACATAATTTACATACATTCAGATTTTTATTAGACAACATTATAATTGTGCTTCAACTGTAAAATATAACTTAGAAAATTTACGAGAAGGAAAGTATAGTATTTTGACTCATATATTTGTTTACTATGTTCCATGATTTCTTCCTAAGACATTTCAGTTCTCTTTAAAGACTTTTATTAGGATGGGATTAAGGGTGATAAATTCCGTTATCTGAGAATTCACCTCAGACTGTATTTTCCCTTCATTACTGTAGACTATTTTGGCTAGATGTAGGATTTGAGGTTGGCATTTCTTTTCTTTCAGCACTTGAAAAATCTTGTGCCACTTCTTTCCAGCCTCTCTAGTTTCTATAGAGAAATGCACTGTTATTCAGATGATTTTCCCCCATAAGTATGGTGTCATTGCTGACTTGCTGCCTTCAGTATTTGAAAAATCTTAGTTTTCATAAGTTTGATTAGGCTGCCTTGATATGGGATTTCCTTGGCTTTATCTGGTTGGGGGGGGTTACTCATTTTCTTGAATGTTTATGTCTTTTGCCAAATTTGGAGAGTTTTTAGCTATTATTTGTTCAAGTACGGTTTCCAGTGTTACTCTCTTTTTCCTCTCCTGCGACTCTGAAAAGGAGAATATTAATTTTTTCACATTTAGTCAGTCAGGTCCCTGGGGCTTTTTTTCTTTAGTCTGTTTTCTCTCTGTTCTTCACATTGAACAGTTTCTATTGTTTTCTCTTATAGTTCACTATTCTTTCCTTTGTCTCCTTCATTCTTTCTTATTTTGAGCTCATCCACTTTGTTTTTAATTTCAGTTTTTCATTACTAAAATTTCCATTTGAAGGTTTTTTTGTATCTTCTATTTGCTGATATTTTTCAGTTTTTAAATGTGGTTCGAGTGCTTTTGTAATTGCTTGTTGAAGCATTTTCATCATGGCGGCTTTAAAGTCCTTGTCAGATAATTCTAACATCCTGTCCTCTTGGCATCTGTTGAGATCTTAATTCAGTTTGAGATCTTCCTGCTTTGTGTTATGAATTTTGCTTGAAACATGGATATTTTCATATTATCTTAGAAGATGCTAGATCTTACTTAAATCTGTTTTAACTGGCTTTCTCTGACACTGCTCCAGCAGGAGAACTGGGGGGCAATGACCCTTTACTAATAGATAGAGGTAGAAGTCTAGGTTTCCCACTCATCCTTGTTTGAAACCTGAGTTGGGGGCTCTTTGTTACTCTCAAGGGATTTTGAGAGCTCTGGCACCCCAGTTGGTCTCCACTGACACTAAAGTAGGAATAGCCTCGCTACTAATGGATGGAGACAAATGTCCCAGTTCCCTTCTTGGCCTTTCTTATACACACTTAATAGGGGACAGAGGTATTGAGACACATCTTTTATAGACAGGGGAGGGTGAAGGTCTAGGTCTTTTGCTCAGTCGTTACTGGTGTGGGTGGGATTAGGGCCACAGTTTTCTGTGATATTTATCTGGGGTTTGGTGATTATTAACTGAAGTTTTTTGTCTTGTTAGACTTCCCCCTTTCTTGGTCCTTTTGATGAGGGAGCATAAGGCAAACTGAGGGCAAAGCACAAAGCACAAGCTACAACTCTGGACCCCCCCCCCCCCCCCTTGATATTCCTCAGGTATTCCTGGCTGCCCAAGTACAAAGGAAAGGGAAAGAGAACCAATGGTTAACTGATAAGAGGTCACGGTCATGAAGGACAGGAGTCTCCATCAGTTTACAAATACCTTAGTAAATTACAAGAAAAAGGTCATTTTATCAATAGCCTAATCTCTAGGAACTCCCTAATGTCTTAATGCTTTGCTAGAGGGAAAAACAACTGTTAGTTTGACAACAGCTAGGCCTCGTGAGTCTTCTTTAGAAATCCCTTTAAGAAACTTCCTCTTGACTTTACCTCCCACAACTCCGTAGTATATAACCAGTTACTCTTCACAACCCCAGTGCAGCTGATCCTGTTTCTGTTCCTGTCCCTGTGCTTTAATAAAATCCCCTTTTTGCACCAAAGAGGTCTTCAAGAATTCTTTCTTGGCCGTCAGCTTCAAACCCCAACCATTCCAAAACCTCATCACTTTGGCTAAACAGAATAGATTTGTTTTGGGTCATTTGTTGTCTGTATCCCTTGATGTTTCCAGGTTGTCAACTTGCTTTAGCTCCAAATTTGGAGTCTATGAGATAAAAAGGAAACCCAGTGTACAGATCACTGTTTGAGTTCCTTGGATGCTGAGGTCTTTTTTGGATTGTTTGCCTTTTCTCCATCTTTCAGAATCATATATAAATGTTTATTCGCTTATTTTTTTTAAACTTAAGACAGGATTTTATTTTATTTTTAAAATGTTTATTTATTTTTGAGAGAGAGAGAGAGAGCATGAGTGTGGGAGGGGCAGAGAGAGAGAGCAGTGACACAGGATCCGAAGCATGCTCTGCACTAAAGGCAGCAAGCCTGATGTGGGGCTCGAACTCATGAATCTGTGAGATCATGATCTGAGTCAAAGTTGGGCTCTCAACTCCCTGAACCACCCAGGTGCCTTGTTTTATGTATAATGTCCAGGGCTTTTAGTTGTACTTAGGAGGTAGAATAGGAAAAAGTACATTTATCTTCTTAGAAAATAAGTGTTCCCCTCCCATTTAAAAAAATTATGCTTTTAGGGTGCCTGTTTGGGTTAGTCAGTTAAGCGTCCAACTTCAGCTCAGATCATGATTTCCAGGCTCATGAGTTTGAACTCCACATTGGGCTCTGTGCTGACAGCTCAGAGCCTGGAGCCTGCTTTGGATTCTGTGTCTCCTTCTCTCTCTGCCCCTCCCCCACTCGTTCTCTCAAATATTTAAATTTTAAAAAATGTTTTATTTATTTTTGATACAGAGACAGAGCATGAGAGGGGGAGGGGCAGAGAGTGAAGGAGACACAGAAGTGGAAGCAGGCTCCAGGCTCTGAGCTAGCTGTGAGCACAGCGCCCAACGTGGGGCTCGAACCCACAAACCATGAGATCATGACCTGAGCCGAAGCCGGACACCCAACCGACTGAGCCACCCAGGCGCCCCAATTTTGCACAATTTTTGATGCTGTTGTGAGTGGAACTTTTTTCTTATTGGAAAAAAATATCGGCGTTATATTTTACAAGAAATTGTTTTCTGCAAGGATAGTGATGAAAATGGGTGTATGATCACATCTCTGCAAACTGAAGAAGGCGGAGTCTAAAGGTTAAGCAGGTAAATCTCAGGGAGCGGGAGGTGAAGCTGTGTTCATTGTTACTTTCTTTTATTTGGTTGTATTTTATGATTTTTCTAAAATTTTCATGTATTACAGTGTAATCTTTGGAGGCTAGCGTTGTAAACAGTATGATGATGAAACATTCAACATTACGTTCCTATTCTGGGAGAAACCCGCTTTTCGGGTGTATTTCATAAGTAGGGCGGGTCTCTGGCCTCCGCTTCCGTTGTTGCCTTGGCCCCGCCCGTGTCCTGGGACAGCCTAGCTTTTCCCGGAACTTGTCCGGCACGTGCTCAGCCCTGCGCGCGCCGCCCGGCTCGCCGCAGAGGCGCACACGTTCCCCGCCAGGGCTGATGGGAAGTTGCGCGTTCGCGCGGCTCCAGTGCGCATGTGTGTTCGGCCCCTGTTTCACCACTCTGACACGTGGGATACGTGGCTGTGATCCGTCCGCGTTGTCTTGTGTAGCCGCGCACCCAGACGACTGTGAGGGCTGCGGACGTGTGTTGCGGGTAGAGCGCGGTCGAGCGGAGCCCGTGCGTGTTGACTGGGCTCCCGACCCCTACGTGGGGACAGCGGGGCCCGGCGTCCAGATGCTGGGCACAGTCGCCGGCAGCTTGGTCACTTCCATGGAGGGTTGCGGCCCAGTGCTCGGAGCCTGCGAAAGCGGCCGGGCTCCCAGCAGCCTCCGAGCAGCGCCCCCTGGGGGAGGCCCAGCTCTTCAGCGGGCTGCTCTGCGCTCAGCGCGAAGGCATATGTGAAGCTAGTGAAGGCATATGTGAGCCTAGTGTGTGGTGGTTAATGATAAAGCAGCTGTTTTCATTTGGTATTTCTTTGAGTTTTCACAAGCGTTTGTTTTAGCAAGAAAGAATCAGCCTTGGAGAGGTGAATTATTTAACCAACTTCAGATAGCAAGCAGATGAGGGGTTGGATTAAGTCAGATCCATTCCTGGAATCTCCTGTTGCTAATAGGCCACCCTACCAGGAAACCAGCATTCGGTTCTTCCACGAACCCCAAGTGACATAGGTGCCCTCCTGGCTCCCAGAAAGGACTCTGAGGTCAGAGTCCATAATCCAGGCAGGATATGGGCCCCTCCCGTCTTTCTCATGTGCCCAGCAGTCCTGGTCTATAGAAGGTCTAGTCTGGGGAGCAGCCTTCCAAGAGGGTCGTATTGGGGGTCTTGTACAAAAGTCCTAAATGAATGATTTTGTCCTCTGGGCCCCAGTTCCATTTCCCTCGCAACAAAGCAATTCTAGGACGATAAAAGGGAAGTAACTGCACAAAACAAATCCATCTGTAAGAGAACACCCCTGAGACCTTCCTCAGATCTTTCACCAGAGCTTCAGAACAGACGTGGTAGAGACTGTAGTCTAAATTACCAAGGCCAGAAGCAAATTTTTATCTCCCTGCCCTAAATAAGAATAACTTCCTGTGTCACATCTGAAACCATCACAGCTCCGTGATTTCAGAGACCAGGTTTCAGCGGGGAGGTGTGCTGCCTTAAGTGGTGAGTGGGGCAGGCTGCACAGAGTATCACGTCTTTATGGATGATTAGTCTGGGGGCCTTAAGGATCACCAGCGAGGAAGTTTTACTTAACTCCTTACATAGCCCACATTTCTTTTGTTCTCCTTTTTTTCAAATCCTGGACCTGTATATGATGTATATCCATATATTTAGTATCTAGATATTTTTGTTCTTTTTTTATTCTGAATTTAGAATCACATAATGGTAGTGCAGGAAGGACATATGAGATTATCTATTTCTGCCTCATTTGAAAGGAAACATAGAGCCTGAGCAAGTAATTGGATTATTACAGATACATCCTTTGTTACTGATCAAGACACTAGAGTTTCTTGGTTTCTTAATTCCCAAGATGTCTCCTTTGCACAGCTAAAACAAGTTTCTTTTGAAAAGTTCATGAAATTGCAACTAATTTGGACAGATAAAAAAATACTTATTAAAGTATTGATTCTCTTTTTCAGAAGTTCTGAGAATAGTTAAACAATACTTCCAGTATCACATTAGTCGCAAAACAGATAATGCAATCTCAGTATTTCTAACCGCATGAGCTTAAAAAACACACTTCCTACATTAATATTCTAAATGCATAAATTGGTTGTATTTTAAGTTTTTTTGGTGTGCTTAAATCATAGGCAAGTTATTAATATAATCAATGGGATGTGTATGTTTACTTTCACTTACTCAAAAACTACATGTCTGAGCTCAATATGATCTAGTTGTTGATATGTCTACATGTTGTTTTGAATGCCTCTTTTGTGGATCATCTTAGAAAGGTGAATCCAGGGGCACCTGGGAGGCTCATTTGGTTAAGTGTCTGACTTCAACTCAGGTCATGATCTCATGGTTCATGCATTCGAGCTGCGCATCCTTCTCTGTGCTGACAGCTCAGAGCCTGGAGCCTGCTTTGGATTCTGTGTGTCTCTCTCTCTTTGACCCCCCCCCCAAATAAATAAACAAATAAACATTAAAAAAATAGAAAGGTGAATCTAGGAGCTGCAAAGCATACCATATTTTCCTGACTTCATTCTTGCTTCCTTCTTCCCAGCTTTACCTTTACACTTCTCCATACTTTTCCAAATGAGAAAATGAACAGATCCCAGGTGAGTTGTTTGTTATTCCAGTTTATGTCTAATGCCTTGTGTGAGACTTTTAGAGTTAGTAGATTAGAATGGAAATATAGAAATTACAAATCAACAACAGGGAAAATATACAGTAACAGATCAAAAACAGGAGGATGTAATATGTAGATATGTACAAGTTTTATAATCTTACAGAGTTATCAAAGATAAGCTGCAAATTTGTTCCTAATTTTTCTGAAAGTCATGCAGAATCTGTTATATGATTTATATTTCCCATAAACAGAAACCATATTGATTGTTTATGGGGCATGAAGACTTCCTAGCATTAAAGTCTAAAAAACGTTCCTTTTTGCACTCTGTATGGATGATGAAGCATACAACCTTCAACGTCTTCCCTAGAAGAAATGCAGCCTCTTTCACAGAACAGTTCTTTGATGGGAACAGAAGACTCTAGAGCTAAGGGAGAACTCAGTGAATATATATTTTTCAGAGAATCAGAATAGCATGTCTGGTACTGTATGCTGTACAGTACAGTAACCACTAGCCACATGTAGATATTTCATTTAGAACAATTAAAATGTAGCTCCTGTGGCACAAATCAACATGTTTTTTGGCCTTCTTTTTTTTAATATCCCAGTGATAACATTAATTTGGACTTAGCAAAATTAATTAGCTAGTTCTTGTTTTCTAATTAGCTATTTCTTCTTCTTCTTTTTTCTTTTTTCATTTAAATCCAAGTTAGTTAACACAGTGTAATGATTGCAGGAATAGAATTAGTGAGTCATCACTTACATATAACCCCCAGTGCTCATCCCAACAAGTGCCCTCCTAATGCCCCTTCTCCCCCACTCTCCAGCAACCCTCAGTTTGTTCTCTGTATTTAAGAGTCTCTTATGGTTTGTCTCCCTCTCTGTTTTTATATATATTTTTGCTTCCCTTCCTCTATGTTCATCTGTTTTGTATCTTAAATTCCACATATGAGTGAAGGCACATAATGTTTGTCTTTCTCTGACTGACTTATTTTGCTAAGCATAATACACTCTAGTGCCATCCACGCTGTTGCAAATGGCAAAATTTCATTCTTTTTGACCATTGCATATACCGTATCTTTTTTTACCCATTCATTGGTTGATGGACGTTTGGACTCTCTCTGTACTTTGGCTATTGTCGATAGTGCTGCTATAAACATTGGGGTGCGTGTGCCCTTTCAAAACAGCATTCCTGTATCCTTTGGATAAAAACCTAGTAATGCAATTGCCAGGTCATAGGGTAGTTCTATTTTTTAACTTTTTGAGGAACCTCCATGCGTTTTCCAGAGTGACTATTCCAGTTTGCATTCCCACCAGCAGTACAAAAGAGATCCTCTTTTTCTGCATTCTCACCAATATCTGTTGTTGCCTGAGTTGTTAATGTTAGCCAGTCTGAAAGGTGTGAGGTGGTATTGTGGTTTTGATCTGTATTTCCCTTATGATGAGTGATTTGAGCATCTTTTCATGTGTTTGTTAGCCATCTGGATGTCTTTGGAAAAGTCTTTTCATGTCTTTTGCCCATTTCTTCACTGGATTATTTGTTTTTTGGGTGTTGAGTTTGATAAGTTCTTTATAGATTTTGGATATTAACCCTTTATCTGATATGTCATTTGCAAATATCTTCTCCTGTTCCATTGGTTGCCTTTTAGTTTTGCTGATTGTTTCCTTCACTGTACAGAAGTTTTCTAAATCTTGATGAGGTCCTAATAGTTCATTTTTGGTTTTGTTTCCCCCTTGCCTCCAGAGACATGTCAGGTAAGAAGTTGCTGCAGTTGACGTCAAAGAGGTTGTCGCTTGTTTTCTCTTCTAGGATTTTGATGGCTTTCTGTCTTACATTTAGATCTTTTATCCATTTTGAGTTTATTTTTGTATATGGTGTAAAAAAGTGGTTCAGGTTCATTCTTCTGCATGTTGCTGTCCAGTTTTCCCAACACCATTTGCTGAAGAGACTGTCTTTTTTCCATTGGATATTCTTTCCTGCTTTGTCAAAGATTAGTTGGCCATAGTTTATGGGTCCATTTCTGGGTTCTCTATGCTGTTCCATTGGTCTGTCTGTTTTTGTGCCAGTACCACACTGTCTTGATGATGACAGCTTTGTAATACAGCTTGAAGTCCAAGATTGTGATGCCTCCAGCTTTGGTTTTCTTTTTCAGGATTGCTTTGGCTATTCGTGGCCTTTTCTGGTTCCCTACAAATTTTAGGATTCTTTGTTCTAGCTCTGTGAAGAATGCTGGTGGTTTTTTTGAAATGGGTTGCATTGTATATGTAGACTGCTTTGGGTAGTATCCACTCACATATCAACATTTTAAGTGGTTAGTTGCCACATGTGGCTTGTGGCTACCAAATTGGACAGCAGTGCACTAGACCATTTTCTTATGTTCCTGTATGATCCAGGGATAAAATGTAGAGTATCTGGGGGAAGGAATCGAGTGTATGTCCTTTACTGATTATTCCAGTAAATGACCCCCCCCCCCCCCATTAGGCCGTATTTATTGGTGGCACAGACAATTCAGGGTTATACTCTCTGGCTCTTATGTCCATAATTCTATTTCATATTTCAGACCATTCTTGCTTTTTCCTTTCCAGTTGTCTTAATGTATTTTGGTAAAGGTTACAGTGACCTAAATATAATAAAACGATGGCTGTTACCAGTGCCTGCTGTCTCATGGACACTGTTCTCTCCTGAGAGTCTCTTGTTGGTTCTCTGACACCATCCCACTGGCTGTGCTTTGTCTGTATTTTCTATTTTGTGGTGCTTTCTTCCATCCTTTTGCCCTTAAATGTTATCATCCTCAGGAGCCTGTCCATCTCTCTGCTTCTTGTTATTCTCATTGACCCTCACAGATTCATCCTCTCTGTGCTTGCTCAGAGCTGAGGAACCCCTGTGGGAGTTGTCTTTCCATTGTACCTCTCTGCTGGTCCCCTGTGTGTAATTTGTTCAAGAGTGTCCAAACACAACAAATCCGTAATTAAAGTCCCCGTGTTTCTTTATTCTCTGTCACATGTTAACACTGCTTAGCAGTCATCCATGTGACAGAAAGTTCTAAACCACTTTCTCAGTTCTCCTGTCCATCTAGTTAGTCATCCCATTCTTGTTTCTTTTAAATTGTTAATATTTCTTAAATTTGTCTTTTCTATCTTATCCTTGTAGCCTATCGCAGTTCATTTTCTCTTCCTTGTTCCCAGCCTTTATGCTTCTTCTCTAGATCTCAAGCTTGCTTTCAGTACTTTGTCTAAAATATTCATCAGTTAGTGTTTCTTCCACTCTCTTGGCTGCCAGCCATCAACAGGGTAGATAGAGTCCAAGATCCTGTGACATAGAAGGCTGCTGCTGATACAGTGATTTCTGATTTCCTTTTGTTGAATACCTACCATGGCTGGTCTACTATTTACCAGTGAATTATTAACTGTGATATGTTTCATCTGTGATATGATATAGATTGCCTTGTTTATATATTTGCCCATTTTCCTCTATATTTTATGACCTTGTAAAAATTCTTTATGTAATCTGGACAATATTCCTTTCTCTTATTTATTTCTTGCAAATATTTTTTCTCACTTCATTTTTGAAATAAATTTTTAATAAAATTTAATAATTTCATTGTGATGTACTCAGTGGATTTTTAAAAATGTCTTTAAAACCATTTGCTTGGGGGTTCCTGGCTGGCTCAGTCAGAATAGCATGCTGCTCTTGATCTCAGGGCTGTGAGTTTGAGCCTCATGTTGGATTAGAGATTACAAAACAAACAAACAAACCCCAAAAAACAAAAACAAAAATAAACCTATAAAAATAAAACCATTTGCCTTTGACAAAACTGAAGAGGAGTCCTTACCTATTAGTCATAGTTATTTTAAACTATCTGTGTGTCTGTTTCATAGCTGAGTCTGGTTTTTAATCCTTTTTTCTTCAGAGTGTATTTTCTCGTTTATTGGCTTACAGTTTTTCGTTGAAGGTTGGACAAGTATCTGGTAATAGAAACTGAGGTAAGTAGACCTTTAGTGTGAGGACTTGTGTTATCCTGGCTAGAAGCTGAGCCGTGTTTAATGTTTGTTGTAGGTTTCAGGGGCTTCACTCCCTCTGGTGTCCTTATTTTGGTCTTCCTTCTTGGAAGACTCTGAGATTCCTTAAGAACTCTAGTTCAGGGGCACCTGGGTGGCTCAGTTGGTTGAGCATCCAACTTCGGCTCAGGTCACGATCTCACAATTTGTGGGTTCGAGCCCCGCGTTGGGCTCTGTGCTGACAGCTAGCTCAGAGCCTGGAGCCTGCTTCCAATTCTGTGTGTCCCTCTCTCTCTGCCCCTCCCCCTGCTCGTGATTTGTCTCTCTGTGTCTTTCAAAAATAAATAAAAATGTTAAAAAAATTAAAAAAAAAAAGAACTCTAGTTCAGTGAGAGTCTGTGTCTTGCAGCTCTTTTAGCTATAATCTGTTGCTGTTATGCTGGAATCCTGTTGGTGTGGTGGTAAAGTGTGGAGGAAAAGCATTCTAAAATCTCTTGATTACATCTCAGTCTTTTAGTGGGCCTGTGTCCCTGGGCTGTGATTTTCACAAGTGTTTCTTTAGTGGTGTAACTCATCCCCCTACCCCCTAACCTGCTTTCTACTTCCATTCTTGGCAGAGTTTCTCCTCTATTCCTTGAAACAATAACCTTTAAAACATTTTTTTAATGCTTATTTGTTTATACTGAGAGAGAGATCTCACAGATCTCATGACCTGAGCTGGAATCAAGAGTCAGACTCTTAACTGACTGAGCCACCCAGGGCCCCTTTAAACATAACTTTTAAAAATGGCTGGATGAGGGACACCTGGCTGCTTCAGTTGATGAGCATGTAACTCTTGATTTTGAGGTTGTGAGTTTGAGTCCCACATTGGATATAGATTACTTAAAAAAAAATGCCTGGGGCACCTGGGTGGCTCAGTTGGTTAAATGTCTGACTCTTGATTTTGGCTCAGGTTATGATCTCACAGCCACATGTTCTCAACAGCTTGTGAGTTAGAGCTGTATACTCCCTGACAGCAGGGAGTCTGCTTGGGATTCTCTCTCTCCTCTGTCTGCTTCTCCCCACTCACACAACCTCCCCTTTTCTCTCAAAAATAAGTAAATAAAACTTAAAAAAATAGAGATCATCAATAAAAAGATAGAAATTATTTTAAAAAGCCAAATGGAAGGTGCCGGAGTCCAGCTCCAGCAGGTCCAGGAGTTCCTGAAGGATGGATGGTATCGGTGAAAGGGAATGAGAGAGCCTCAAGTTTCTTTCTGATCACCAGGCAGGCATCTCTGCTCTGTCTGTTTTGGTGTATTTTTTTATTGGTCAAGCAATAACATGACATCAGAAAATAGAATTTTTTACAGTGGCTAATTTTTTGTGATAAGATGCTTTTTTTTTTTTAAGCGGAAGTGTACAGAAAGAAGTTTTACAGAAGTATTCTTGTAGAACCATCCCATTCATTTTTGGCCTCAGTCCCCCAGATTAAGAAAGTAACAAACGTATCTCATTTTGTACGGGTTGGGTTTTTTTGCCAATATTTATGACTTTGTTTTTAATCAATAAGTTACAACCAAGTCATGTAATGCACTTATAGTGAGGTTGAGTAAATCTTATAACCAAGAGACTAACAGGATGTTTTTAGTAAAACATAGGAGAATACACATTATTTAAGTTAGTAATGCTAAGATTAAAACTTAGGTTAAGGTGTATGTAGATAGGCTAGGAGTAGCTTTATTTGGCTCATTAACCACAAAAGAAAGATTGCTTGTTAGCAAGTTGCTTGAGAAAGCCCCTTCTTTGATGCAAGCACAGTGGGGGCCCTGTGTGTGTTGACCTTGCAGCTGAGTTTCCATTTTCTTATCCATACTCATAACTGAAGTCAGTACAAGGGAGGGTATTTGTAGAATGTGGACCTTGGGAAGGGACTATGCTCTGTCCTTGTCTTCTACTTCTTATCTCTAATTTAGGCTCTTTTTCTCCAGGCCAGACTTAAGTGCAACTCTTGTGTTTTTAACCCCTTCTTTATCTATGTCTTGGGTCTGCAAGGCTCATTAGAAGAGCCTTTTGGCAAATATCTACTTTGATCTAAAATCTCCTTTATAGGGGTAGGAATATGTTTCTTCTCATGAGGTATCTGTGTGGGGAATATTGGTCTGATTTGGAATATTGTGAGGCCTAATTAATGACAACAGTCCCATTCCCAATATGAACCCGTAGTGAAAGGAGATACCAGTTTCACTTCATGGCAAGAGCTGTGCAAACGTCTGCCATTTCCTTGCTGTGACAGTGTCATCCAGTGAGGCCGATGCGGCTCTAGCAGGAAAGTGTAGACTTGTAAAGTACAATGAGTAAAATGAAAAAAAAAATCAGTAGAAGGATTTAAATTAAAAAAAATGTTTTATTTATTTTTGAGAGAATGAGTGTGAGCAGGGGTGGGGCAGGGAGAGAGGGAGACAGAGGATCCTAAGTGGTCTCTGCACTGACAGCAGCAAGCCTGATGTGGGGCTCTAACTCATGAACCATGAGATTATGACCTGAGCTGAAGTTGGATGCTTAACTGATTGAGTCACCCAGGCACCCCAGCAGGATTTTTAAAACTATGGCAATGGAAAGAATCAGTGAATTTGAGGATAGAGCAATAGGATTTTACAGTCTATATGCCAGAAAACCTAAGAGGAATGAAGAAAAGTGAACAGAGCCTCAGAGACCTGTGGAACGCCACCAGACATATCAACAAAATAATAATGGGAGTACCAGGAGGAGAGAAGAGAAAGACATAGAAAACCTAGTAAGAAGTAATGTCCATAAACTTCCTAAATTTGATGAAAAATGTTAATCTTCCCATTCATGAACCCCAATAACTGCAAAGTAGTATAAATACAAATGGACCCATAGCTAGATACATTATAGTCAAGACAGAAACAGAAAAATTTGAAAGCAGAAAAAGAAAAACAATTTACCATATACAATAATGTTAACAGCTGATTTCTCATCGGAAACAATGGAGGCCAAAAGCAATAGAATGACATTACAAGTACTGAATGGACAGTCAAACGGAGAATTGGTATCATGGTGTGAAAGACATCCCTCCTTCTTGTTCTCTTCTTTTACACTTGATTAGGCATCCATTCATGAATAAAAGTGTGTCTATAGGATTTGTGGGATTCAGTACCATATACCAAGGAACGTGAAAGGAGTCTTGCCCGTCTGTGTATTCTGTGTAATAGGCAGACAGACCTTGGTAGGGGCTGCAGAACCAGAAGAACCCCTCTTGGCTATATTTGGGAGATAACATGGAGTGCTGACCTAGGGAGATACCCACAGACGAGAGAGACTTTGTAGAGGCAGAGATTCCAGCATATCATTCATTGAAGGGGAAAAAATTATGAGATTGAATGCAGTGGAGAAGGTAAGAGTAGCTTTGCCGGCACTGCGTATCCCCTAAGGTGACAGCAAAGCTGAAATGTCTTCCTGCAACCTCTCTTGCAGGGGCAAAGGAAAGCGGTGAGCCAGTGCCTCCTTATCTCAGTTGTGAGACACTGCTAGAGAGTAACCAGTTTCTCTGAGGTGTGAAGGAGAAGATTGGGAAAGAGGCATTTAAGATTATCAAAGGCATTAAAGGGACACCGTTTCTAATGACCACCCTCAGGACTTCTGTAGGGAGTCTGCCCAAGAGCTTGTGGGAAAGCCTCATCCAAGGATCTGGGGCCGTGTCCACCCTGAACACCCTTAATACTAAACCCACATCTTCTCCCACTCTGTGACTGGCTTCTTGTGCACCCACTTGAGTATGGGCATCAGAGTGAGTCTAGTAAACAGTAAAGGGGGTGCTATTAGAAAATCAGACCTGAAGCTGTGGGCATGGGATAATCCTCAAACTTGCGCTATAGCACCACCTTCTGGAAAACAAAGGAGAGGTTTGAGCAGTCAAGCTTCGTGAATTATAAAAATCAGGGAAGACATAAAAGCTTAAGAATTCTGCCACAAGAGGGAACAAGATGTATGGAGCAGGAGTTCCCATACAAAGGTGGAGAAACTCCAGATATAACAGGACCAATGAATAATACACCCCATCTGAAGGCAACGAGTAATGATTTGAGGTGTCTGCTGCTTCAAATATGGAAGCAGCAGTGTGAAACCACAAGGAAGATGAAGAATAAATAAAACATGTCATCACCAAAAGAGAACAGTTCTCTAATAACTGAACTAATAGGCATGGACTTTAGTAATCTAGTTGGCAAAGAATTCAAAATAGTTGTTTTGAAGAAAGTCAGCTACAAGGAAACTCAGTTCAGTGAAATGAAAAAAGCACACATGAACAAAATGAGATACTTATCAAAGATAGAAATCATAAAAAAAGTCAAACAGAATCTCTAGAGCTGAAGAATTCAATGTGTGAAATGAAAAAAAAAAAAAGAAGTAGAGAGCATTTGCAGATGGAAGCAGAATAGAGGACAGGAATTTTGAAACAACCCAGTACAAGCAGAACAAAGGGAAAAGAATAAAAAAGAGTAAAGAAAGCCTACCTTATGGTGGTAATCATATTGTAATATATAAAAGTGCAGTGCCAACATATTGTACACCTTAAACGTATACAATGTTATATGTCAGTTATATCTCACGAAGAAAAAGAAAAAATGCTGAAAAGAAAAAAACTGCTGAAAGGAAAGATAAGAACTGCTCTGTAAAACCAAGAATTCTATATGTAGCAAAGTTACTACATAAAAAATGAAGGTGATAAAATAACGGCATCCCACTGCACACCTATAGAATGGTGCACATCCAAAACACTGACAACACTAAGTGCTGGTGAGAATATGGAGCAGTAGGAACTCTCTCGTTCATTGCTGGTGGGAATACAAAACGGTACAGCCAGTTTTGAACACATTTTGGCAGTGTTTTTTTTTTTCATAAAACTAAACATACTAATAAAAAAAGGAGGAAATCTTTCCATTTGCAACAACACAGATGGAAACTGAGGGCATATGCTAAGTGAAGTAGGTCAGACAGAGAAAAGACAAATACTGTGTGACCTCACATATATGTGAAATGTAAAAAACAACAGCAACGAACTAAATTCCTAGAAAAAGAGATCAGATTTGTGGTTACCAGAGGAAGGGGTGGGAGGAAGGGGAATTGGAGGAAGGTGGTCAAAAGGTACAAACTTCGGGGCACCTGGGTAGCTCAGTCAGTTAAGCATCTGACTCTTCATCTCAACTTAGGTGTTGATCTCAAGGTTTTGAGTTCAAGCCCTGTGTTGGGCTCTGTGTTGGGTGTGAAGCTTACTTTTAAAAAATACTGACCTCTCAATATCAAAAAGCTCAATTTAACACCCCTGCCTATATCAGAGATGCTGTAAGAAGAAACCAAATGATTAAATATTCTGATTTATTATAAGAAAAAGGATTATGTAATACATTAAAACAAAAGTTTAAAAAAAAAGTACAAACTTCAAGTTATAAGATAATAGGTATTAGGATGTAATGTACAACATAATGAGTATAGTTACCACTAATGTGTGACATATATGGAGTGTTATTGCTATATTATTAAGAGAGTAAATCCTAAGATTTCTGGTTACAAAGAGAGGTTTTTTTTTTCAGGGCACCTGGGTTGCTTAGTCAGTTAAGTGTCCAACTCTTTAAAATTTTTTTTTAATGTATGTTTATTTTATTTTATTTTATTTTTGTATGTTTATTTTTGAGACAGAGAGAGAGACAGTGCGAACAAGGGAGGGGCAGAGAGAGAGAGAGGGAGACACAGAATCTGAAACAGGCTCCAGGCTCTGAGCTGTTAGCACAGAACCCGATGTGAAGCTCGAACCTACAAACCATGAGATCTTGACCTGAGCTGAAGTCAGCCGCTTAACTGACTGAGCCACCCAGGTACCCCAAGCATCCAACTCTTGATCTTGGCTCACGTCGTGATCTTACAGCTCACGAGTTCGAGCCCCACATCAGCGGCTTGGAATTCTCTCCACCTGCACCCCCACTCCCACAGTCTCTGATCCTAGCCCACTCGTGCTCTCTCTCTCTCTCAAAATAAATAAATAAACTTAAAAAGTTAAAAAAAAAAACCCCAACATCATTCCTTAAAAACAAGATAATTTTTCCCCATTTCTTTTTATTATATCTATATTAGGTGATACATGTTAACTAAATTTATTGTGGTAATTATTTCACAATATGTAAGTCAAACCATGATGCTGTACATCTGAAACTCAGTCAATTATATTGCAATAAAACTGGGGGAGTGTGTGTGACTAAATACACTCTTACAATGCAATGTAGCAGTCACATTGGTATTTACACAAAGGGGTTTGAAACTTATGTCCACAAAAAGCTATGGGTGAATATGGATGTTTATAGCAGCTTTTATCCATAATTGTGAAAACTTGGAAGCAATCACAATGTCTTTTATTAGGATAAATAAACGGTTGTACAGCTGGACAGTGTAACATTAGTGCTAAAAAGAAATGCTGTGAAGACACCAAGGAACCTTAAATGCATATTATACTAAGTGAAAGAAACTAATCTGACAAGGCCAAATACATGACATTCTAGAAAAGGCAAAACTATGAATATAGTAACAAGATCCGTGGATGCCAGGGGATAAGTAGGTGTGGAGGAGTTTTAGAACAGTGAAACTATCCTGTATGATACTATAATGCTGGATACATGTTATTTTATATTTGTCAAAATCTGTAGATTATAAAACACACAGAGTGAACCCTAATAAAAACTATGGGCTTTGGGTGAAATGGTGTGTCAGTGTAGACTCAATTGTAACAAATGTGCTATTCTACTACAGAGTGTTGACCATGGGGGAGGCTGTGCATGGGCTGGAGGTGTGTGTTTGGGAGCTTTCTTGTTCTTGTTGCTCACTTCTGCTGTGAACCTAAAACTTATCTAAAAAGTAAAACGTATTAAAGACAATAAAGCTTACATTTCTAGATTAACAAAAATAGAGAATTTTTGTTGTTAGCAGATCTCCACAAAGAACACTAAAGAAAGTCCTTAAGATTGAAAGTGAAACCAGATGATACTTGAATCTACCCCCCAAAATTAGGAACAGTGGGAAAAAAGATCATTACCTAGCAACATATAAAGGACAGTACACCTGTTTTTTTCTATTTTTAAAGTATCATTGTTTAACAATAGTTACAGAATTGGATTGTTGGGTTTATCACATGTAATCTATATGAGTCTATAAATATGTTTTTCCCTTCCTTTTTTTCCCCCTTAACTTCTTTAAAGGTCCTAAGATGATATCAAGCAGTAATCTGTATTTTTTTTAATTTATTTTTTAAAATGACATTTGAGTGGTCATTCATCCTTTATTTTTTTTGAGAAAGTGTGTGTGTGGGAGGGGCAGAGAGAGAGAGGGATAGAGAGAATTCCAAGCAGGCTCCGCACTGCCAGCACAGAGTCTGACGTGGGGCTCAAACTGTGCGATCATGACCTGAGCAGAAATCAAGAGTTGGGCATTCAACTGACTGAGCCACCCAGGCCTCCCTTAATTAAACAAAACAAAAAAAAAATAAATAAAAAAAAAAAAGAGGAACAAAGGAACAACAACAACAAAGACATGAGACAAAAAAGAATTAGCAAAATAACAGACAAATTCTCCTATATTAAAAATCTGTTTGCATTTAACATTGTTAGGCACACCGATGAAAAGCCAGAGACTGTTAGACTGGACTGAAAGAGAAACCTTAATAATGTCCAGCTATATGTTGTCTATTAAAAAAACACTTTAGATTCAAAGATACATAAAAGAGATACCATAAAAACAGTGATCAGATAAGAGTAGAGTGGCTATACTAATCTAGACAAATAGACTTTAAGACAAAAATGTTACTAGAGACATGTTACTAAATGTTACTTTATAATGGGGTAAAAAGTTCACTCTAGAAAATGATGTGTGTCAAAAATTGCATAGATTTTCTGTTATATAAGTGCTGTCAAACTGTGTCTACATGCAGTTTGACTTTTTTAAAAAGTTCATTTGAGAGAGAGAGAGACAGAGTGTGAGAGAGAGAGAGAGAGAGTGTGAGAGAGAGAGAGAGAGAGAGTGTGAGAGAGAGAGAGAGAGAGAGAGACAGAGACAGAGACAGAGAGAGAGACAGAGAGACAGAGAGATTGAGAGAGAATCCTAAGCAGGTTCCATGCTGACAGCACAGAGTCCAACTTGGGGCTTGATCTCTCAAACTTTGAGATCATGACCTGAGCTGAAATTGGGTTGGCCACTTAACCAACTGAGCCCCCCAGTTGCCCTGCAATTTGCTTTTTTAAACTTAGTTTTATATGACTCATTTGCATTGATACATAACAGAAATAGTTTATTTGTGATATTTTGGTGTATGCATAAATCATATTTTATCCAGTTCAAAACTGATGAGAATTTATGTTGTTTCCAGTGTTCCTCAATTTCAGAAATGGTTACAATGAACATTCTTGTACATGTGTCTGTTTGCATATGGTGGATAATTTCTCCAGGGAACACACTTAGGAATGGAATCACTAACTTTCAGGATAATACCAAAATGCTTTCTACATGGGCTGTACAAATCTTACGTTCTTACTAAATGGTATATAAAAACTCATGTTTTCATGCATCATGGCCAAAACAAAATTATTGGGCTTATGCTTTTTTGTTACCTGATGTTCCTGAAAGCCATTTTTGCTGTTTTAACTTGCATTTTCCTGAATAGTATTGATGTGAATATTTTCCTATGTGAATAGGCCACTCCTTTTTCTCCTTCCATTAATTGCTTTCTCTTTAAGACTGTGAGAGGGGTGCTTAGGTGGCTTGGTGGTTGAGCATCAGACTCCAGATTTCAGCTGGCGTCATGGTCCTGGGTGGAGCCCCGTGTAAGGCTCTGAGCTGAGTGTGGAGCATGCTTGGGATTCTGTCTCTCTCCCTCCACCCCTCTCCTATGCACACGCTCTTTTCTCTCAAATAAAATTTTAAAAAAATTGTAAGAAAAAAAGTTGTGAGAGTTCTTTATAGATGTTGTGGATAAAAATCTTTGTTAGCTATAAGGTTTGCAAAATAAGCTTTTCCATTCCCTGCCTAATGCATTTAATTTCACATCTGGGTTATTTTGTCATTGAGAAAATGAAAACAATTTTTTTTAAGTTTATTTATGCTTGAGAGTTAGAGAGAGACAGAAGATGAGCATGGGAGGGGCAGAGAGAGAGGGAGACAAAGAATCCGAAGCAGGCTCCAAGAATGGAGCCTTGAACTCATAAGCTGCGACATCATGCCCTGAGCTGAAGTTGGATGTTCAACTGACTGAGACACCCAGGTGCCCCTCTTTGAGAACATTTTAGCTGTAAATTACTAAAATTTATATTTTTTCCTTAGAGTCTTTTGCCTCTTAAGTCTTTTTTAAAAAATAAAAATCTTTCCAACCCTCTTTATAAACAAGTACAGATTTTCCCCTAAAAGGGTATTTTACATTTCATATGTAGGTCTTAAATTCATGTAAAACTCATTTTTATGTTTCAGGTAGGAAATGTTAGATTTCTTCCAAATGGAAAGTCAGTTGCCTCTACATCATTTATTAAATACTTATGCTTTCTCTGGTTATTTTAATGCTATCTTTGTTATATTCCAAATTCCCACTTATTTGATGGTCTCCTTTTAGGCTCTGTATTTTCTTCTGCTGGTTTGTCTATCTCTATCCCTATCCTAATTCTAGACACTTTTATGACTATCACTTTTAAATAAATCTCAGTATGATGTAGCTATCTTTATTCTTGTTTTTCAAATTCAGCTAACTACTTTTGACCCTCTTAAACATGAATTTTAGAATCAGCTTGTCAAATTTCATAAAGATCTTCTGCAGGCATGGACTTTAGACAAGGTCCTAGGGATGTGCCTGGTCTGGGAAGGTACGGGAAACTGTCATTTTAAAAATGTTTTTAAAAAAATCTTTATTTTTCAGAGAGAGAGAGAACAAGCAGGGAAGGGGCAGAGAGAGATAAAGACACAAAATTTGAACCAGGCTTCAGGCTCTGAGCTGTCAGCACAGAACTCAATGCAGGACCCGAATGAACACACAGACCTCAAGGTCATAACCTGAGCCGAAGTCAGAGGCTTAACCAACTGAGCCACCAAGGCGCCCCCAAACTGACTTTCATTTTAATCAATTTTAGACTAATGTTTAGAAATATGTCACAGTTACTTTTCATTTGTCATTTGCTCCTGATATGATACATATACCCAAATCTACAAAACAATCAGGAGTGGGCAGGAAGGACAAGATGGTATAAATATAAAATCCAATGAGAATGTCATAGGGAGCCTCTGCAAAGGAAAGCGTCCTTACTTCATATGGGTAGTATAATTCACAGCTGCATACCCCTTTCCCTCTGGAACCTTGGGGTTTTAGGACATTCTTCTCAAGGAATATTTTGTTGTTTCTTGATTTGCATAACACCTTCATAAGTGACCATATACATTGACAATAAAGTATCTTTACATCTCTGTAACTTGTTATATTTTTGTAAATCCTGTGACCTTCCTGTAACATCACTGCACTGAGTATGAAATGCAGAGTGGAGTCAGAAGTTGTATTAATGCAAAGTCCCCAGATCCTAGTGGCCCTGGTTACTTTAGGGAGGAAGAGAAAGTGAAAGCAAAGGAGATTATTCCAGAAATTCCAAGATAGTGGACAGACTATCTCTGACATAGGACCGTGAACTTTTGCTGTTGGAAAATGGGAAGATTTATTTCAACAAAAGATTTCTTTCTGTCTCTTTCCATGTAGTATGGCCTAACTGAAAAACACTTTTAGTTCAAAATGGCCAAGTTTTAAAATTTCTTGTTGATTCACTAAGATATACCTGTGAATGGCCTAAGACGCAAAGTCACCTGAGACTTTGGAAACCACATTTTGGTCTAAGAGAACACTGTGTTGTGTCCTGCTTTATGTAACATATTGGCAAGTTTTCATACGCTTTTCCATTTAAGATATTTGTTTTTTAAAAATCTTTGAACAGTTTTACGAGATGCGTACTTCCTTAATTAACATAAGCCCAAAAGACACTGTTAGGATCAATCGGAAAATACTAGAAATGTTCGCACTAAAGTTATAAACGAAAAGAGAAAAGTTTTTTTCGAACGCGTTTTCCATGTCTGAAAAAGATAGTTGTATTTTCCTAATGTTGACCCCTCTCACTGTCCGGGGTAAACTGCAGTTGGGTATCTTGCATTTTCTGATTTTGTTGCTGTTGTTGTTTTAAGTAGGCTTCATGATCAGCATGGAGCCCAACTTGGGCTCAAACTCACAATCCTGAGATCACAACCCTGAGATGATGACCTTAGCCAAGATCAAGAGTGGGACTGAACTACCAGGGTATCCCTCTTTTAATTTGTTCCTGGACTTGTTGATATATTTTTAAAGGCTTATTTTTCATGAATAATTCATTAGTAATATGGAATTATAATTTTCTTTTGTGATGCAATATTTGTCATTTTTTTCTATAAATAAAATAATTACTTCATTTAAGTAATTAGAAAGTATTCCTTTTTCTTTATGCCGTAGAACAGTTTTTATTTTATTTATTTTTTAAATTAAAAAGTGTCTTTGTGTGCAGTCTTTCTTCCACATATATTTAAATTTTTTTGTTTAATATTTTTATTTATTTTTGAGAGAGAGAGAGGCACAGAGTGAGCGGGGGAGGGGCAGAGAGAAAGGGAGACACAGAATCTGAAGTAGGATCCAGGTTCTGAGCTGTCAGCACAGAGCCCAGTGCAGGGCTGGAACTCACGGATGGTGAGATCATGACCTGAGCTGCAGTCAGAGGTTTAACCAACTGAGCCACCCAGGTCCAGAGGTTTGTTAAAATATCATTAGGTTATTCCTCAGGACAAGAGCAAAAATCACTCGCTGCAGAAACTTAGGCACTGTATATAGAACTTTATAGAACAGAGGACAACACTTTGGCTGAAGCCTGGCTGCTGACCAGAGAATGGAGTTCTGAGTGGGCTCAAGGAAGAAAAGGAAATTGGGAAGGGAAGGGAAAGTGTCGGTCTGAATGAAACTTCATCTTCTTCAGGGAAAGTTTTGTGATAGTCAAAGATTGGAGGCTGTTTTTGGAAGGTTCGAGTACAGCACATTCTGTCTATTTGTCTACTCCCCTGGCTGAGGGACCATTGGATCAATGTCACTCAAATTCCTGGCCAGTCCCAAATTAATAATCAGTTCCTTCAGAAATCGTTCCTGTCGGTGGCCAAGTAGGAGACACCTGGAAGCCAGTCTCCCACATTGTCTGAAATTTCAGGAGCTTCATCTGCTGTGCCTGGGGTGCTCATGCCCACCCCACTGGAAACCACAGCAGCACCCTCTGAGGCCTCGCCCCTAAAATAGTTTAAATAGTGTTGAATTTATGTGTTCTTTAAGGGCTTAATAGAAATCTCTATGAAACCTTCATGACCTAGTGCTTTATTGATGGATCTTTCCAAGTTCCAACTGGTAAATAAATGGTGGAACCAGAATTTGTATGTAAGAAGTTTGTCTCCATAGTCTATGGTCTTACCTATTATACTACACTGCTATCAATGTTCTGCAAATTAAAACATAATTTAAAAATGTTTATGTATTTATTCTGAGAGAAAAAGAGAAGCAGAGAGAGGGAGACAGAATCCATGGCAGGCTCTGCGCTGACAGGGCTCAGTCTCACAGAATTATGAGATCACGACCTGAGTTGAAATCAAGAATCCGATACTTAACTAACTGAGACACCCAGGCGTGCCAGAACATCATTATTTTTTAATATTTAATAAAAAGTTTGATTGTATTTGAAAGCCATTTGCATCATGACATGGAATTTTAACATACATTTAAAAAATATTTTATTTATTTTTGAGAGACAGAGAGAGACAGTGCGAGCAGGGGAGGGTCAGAGAGAGAGGGAAACACAGAATCCGAAGACTGCCTTCAAGTTCTGAGCTAGCTGTCAGCACAGAGCCTGACGCTGGGCTTGAACCCACAAACTGCGAGATCATGACCTGAGCCGAAGTCAGATGCTCAACCAACTGAGCCACCCAGGTGCCCCTTAACATACATTTTGAATGAAAGAAAAGTAAAATATATGAGTATTAATGCACACTTTAGTTGTAAAATGTCTAAAGCTAGCTCACTGTGAGGGGCAACTGAATGGCTCAGTCAGGTAAGCATCTGACTTGGACTCAGATCATGATCTCATAGTTTGTGAGTTCGAGCCCCATGTTGGGCTCTGTGCTGACAGCATGGAACCTAGAGCCTGCTTCAAGTTCTGTATCTCCTTCTCTCTCTGCCCCTCTCCTGCTCACACTCTGTCTCTCTCTCTCAAAAAATAAATAAACATTAAAAACATTTTTTTAAAAAGGGGGTGTCTGGGTGGTTCAGTCAGTTAAGTGTCCAACTTTGGTTCAGGTCATGATCTCACGGTTCTTGGGTTCGAGCCCCGCATCAGGCTCTGTATTGACAGCTCAGAGCTGTATCTACCTCAGATTCTTCCCTCTCTCTCTCTCTACCTCTCCCTGCTTACACTCTCTCTCTTTAAAAAGTAAAATAAACATTAAAAAATTTAAAGCTACCTCACTGTGTATGGTACTGGCACAAAAACAGACACATAGTTCAGTGGAACAGAATAGAAAACTCAGAAATAAAGCCACGATTATATGGTCAGTTAATCTTTGACAAGCAGGAAAGAGTATGCAACAGGAAAAAAGACAATCTCTTCAACAAATGGTGTTGGGAAAACTGGACAGCAACATGTAAAAGAATGAAACTGGGTCACTTTCTTATACTATATACAAAATAAATTCAAAATGGATTAAGAACATAAATTTTCGACTTGAAACCATAAGAATTTTAGAAGAGAGAACAGGCAGTACCTTCTCTAACATTGACCATAGCAACTTTTTTCTAGATGTATCTCTTGAGGCAAGGGAAAACAAAAGGAAAAATAACCTATTGGGACTTCATCAAAATAAAATGCTTCTGCACTGTGAAGGAACAAAACCAAAATGCAACTTATGGAATGGGAGAAGATGTTTACAAATGACATATCTGATAAAGTATTAGTACACAAAATCTATAAAGAACTTATCAAACTCAACACCCAAAAAACAAATAATCCAATTAAAAAATGAGCAGAAGACATGAACAGACATTTCTCCAAAGAAAACATACAGATGGCCTACAGACAGATGAAAAGATGCTCATCATCACTTACCATCAGGGAAATGCAAATAAAAACTACAAAGAGGGAAAAAAGGGGGGCACCGGGGTGGCTCAGTTGGTTGAGCATCTGACTTTTCATTTTGGTTCAGATCATGATATCACAGTTGTGAGACTGAGCCCCATGTTGGGCTCTGCACTGAGCGCTGAGCATGGATCCTGCTCAAGATTCTTTCTTCCCCTCTTCCCACCTCACACTCTCTCTAACCCCCCTCCCCAAAACTACAATGAGATATCACCTCACACCTGTCAGAATGGCTAAAGGCAGTAACACAAGGAACAATAGTTGACAAGAATGTAGAGAAACAGGAACACACGTGCACTCTTGTTGGGAATGCAAGTTGGTGCAGCCATTGTAAAAAACAGTATGGAGTTCCTCAAAAAGCTAAAAAGATAAATACCTTAGGATCCAGCAATTGCACTACTGGGTATTTATCTTTTTAGCTTTTTGAGGAACTCCATTCCTGTTTCTCTACATTTATAGGGCCTTCATCTCTTCACCAGCCAGGGCTCCTCATTCCTGCTCCTATGAGAATCCCCTGGAGAACTCTTTAAACATTCGATCTGAACTTCTAGAGATGAAGGCCCTTTAAGGTGTTGTGCATAGTTGTGGCATCTCTGAGCTAGGCAGATTCCACAGCATGGCGCTGGTCCTGCCCTTGTGGGGCAGTGGTAGGTTTTGAGAAGGTAGGGACTCTATCAGATGCAAAGATGATTAGGCATAAGCATATGTGCTGTATAAATAAAACTCATGAAATTTACAGGAAGGAAAGCAGACATAGTGATTCCCATGTTTTCTAAGAAGGAGGCCATCTGACTCCCTGGTTGATATTAGTGGCTTAGAAAGAGGTGTGAAAACCCCAGAAAGCACTGGCATCTTGGTTGCCTAGTTACAGATATTTCCTAGGCTTGGATTCCTGGAGGCGAGATTCTCAGAATGCTGCTTTCTGCATGGGGAATAATGCTTTAGGTTTATATGCTGTCCTCTTCCCTTTGAGGGGCTCATATGCCCGGGAAGAAGGAACGCATCATGGGAGTACCGTTTCACATGTTTATTTGTGTCATGTAGCCTGTTTTGTATCCTCCTTATCCTTCTCTCTTGGAGCGTTAGATACTCGCTCAATTCTCAGATTATGAGAGGCTGTTTTTGCCATTTCTCCATTGTCGTCAGATGTGTACACACAAATTAACCTATCAGGTACTTGGTAACATTCCATGTCAGTATTGTTTTAAGAATTTGTTTGAAATTGTCTACCATATTGTAATCTGGTGATTTTAGAAAGCTTTACCAGTGTGTGTGGATCAAATCTTTCTGGCACTAAATGCTTCTGGACATCTCCTAGTGGAGAGGAAGAGGACAAGGATATGGCTGACTGGGGCAGGAGCAGTGTCATGGGGCTTGACTGTAGCTGTCACACTTGTAGGCTTCTCCCACCAGGAAAGGACATATTTGCATGGTATTATTCAGGCTATAAAGCCCCTTTAGTTGTAGGACACGAGTCTAAACCAAACAGACGCCATGAGAGGCTTTAAGATCCCCCTCTGATCTAGAAGGCCTAGGTTCAGTTCCCCGAAACTAACAGGCAGTTACACATTGCCTAGAGCAAGAGAGACCCCCTTCGCAACACCCAATCAGGGAAGGCCAGCTACCACTCTCCACATTCCTAAGGGTGAGGCCTGCAGATGGGAACTTTAGATAGGACCCTGTTACCTAATGTTAAAGTTAACCCGATAGTCGCCGAACAAGACCCTAGGCTCGCCCTGTAATTGGTTGATTTTAAAGGTACTCTGAATGTTGTAATTGGGTCCCGCCAAAAGTAACGAACACCCTGGACAATGTGTATGGTTAGAGTTACTGCCAATGCTGTTATACAATAATGATTAAGTGTCACAATTTCTTGTAACTCCCCCTTCCTAAACCCCATAAAAACCCTACTCAGCCCTTGTTCGGGGCTCTCAGCACGGATCCACTGCGTTGGTAAAGTCTGTGAGCCTGAACGTAGGCCCGGCGAGCCTAAGCCGTAATAATAAATGCCCTTTGCTTTTACATGCATGACTCGGTCTCCCTGGCAGTTTCTGGTTTTGGGGATGATATTGAAAACTTGGGCATTACATAGTTTGCCTTTGAAAGTCTACGTAGGATGGTTTTGCTATCCCCGCTTTTTCCTACAAGGAAAGTGTGGTTCAGAGAGATTCTGGACCTCTCCAGGGCCACATAGCTGACAAATGTTAGAGCAGGACTTTAAGCTACGTGTTAAGGTTTTGGGCTGTTCTCAGACTGGTTTCCATCAGCATCAATTGGGGAGCTTAGTAAAAATGCAAAGCCCAGGTCTTATCCAGTGTCAGTGAGCCTGGGGCTCTTTGGGCTTCAGTAGCTATCTCCCTGCTGACTCTGATAAAAAGCCAAGCTCAAGAAACACTGCTTTAGACTTTGCTCTACCCACAACCTAATCTGATAATCAGATAAAGTCTAATATAATTAGATAAGTCATTATTTCAGCAAACATAAGATTCCCCTTCCCATGTGTCCTGGGAGGTGAAAAGGGTTTTCAAGATAAGGAAGAAAGTGCAGGAAGGGTTCTTCTGGGCTGTGGAAGGGCTTGGCCAAGGCCTGTAGGTGTGAGAACATGGTAAGCAGAGTAGTATTCTGAGAGCCTGTAAGGAAGGGAATACCAAGAAAAGATAATAGAAAGCTGGAATGGAGGTCTAACCACCAAGATCTCTGAATGTTGGGCTAGTGATATGAGCTCTGTCTGTGATCTTTAGGAGTATAGGTGACAGGCTAGGTGACCATAAGGCTAAGACTTAGCTTACTAAGAAAATATTGATTTCATGTTAAGGCATTGATGGGACTGAAATGGGTAAGTGAATTAACACCCTTCTTATGTTCTCTCACTTGATTTTGGCTTAAATTGAAGAGCTGGACACCAGCAAGGAGAGAGGCAATGGCCTACTGGGGACAGAACCAGGCCCCCAGACAAGAGCGTGTTCTCAAGGTCCTGATGACAAGCTTATTGCACCTGGTGATTCTAGGAAGACAGAACATGTTCCTGGACAAAAGTCTCACTTTGGGAACCATGGAGACAGGAGGTGTAGGTGTGAACCCAGATTCCCCTGTCATGGTCAGGGCAAGCTTAGGACCTTCTGGGGCTTGGCAGAGTTCCCCTTCTTCCATAGGCAGTTCAACAGTCTGGCCTCAAACCACTCTCTCACTTTTGACATATTCTCCAAATGGAAAGTCTAGAGAATCAGGAAGTCAGAGACAAATCCCAGGACAGTCCCTTTGGACACTAACTGGCTTCTCTGGGGAAGACCTAGGGCTATCTGGGCAATTTGACCACCAACTCCTGCAGCGATCATTGCAGGAATGTCTAGAATGGGAAGAATGGTTGAGCCAGTGGTCAAGATGCTTCTACAAGTTTTTCTAAAATTCCAACACCCAAAGAGTCCCTCGGAGTTACTTGATATAAGAGATCCACAATCAGGCCTGAGACGGCTGTTCCAGGTTATGCCTCAGGATTTTCCTTCTTGGCAGTCGCTCTCAGATGGGAGCCTCAAGAGTATAGTTCAGCAATATCTTTCATCCTGGGGCCAGCAGCCCAGCTGGGGGGAACAGCAGGGGCAGGGGCTGCGGCCCTGTCTGCCCCCATTCTGGCATCAGCAGCAGCCCCATGGCCGGTGGGCTGGCTGGAGAGAACAGTGGGGGCAGGGGCTGCAGTCCGACTGCCCGCAGTCCAGTGTCAGCAGGAGCTCAGCTCAGCAGGCCAGCAGGTCCCGGGAGGCTGCAGCCCCATCACCTCCATCCAGGGGGAAGCACAAAAGGAGAGGCGGCTGCCAGTTCTTCAGTAGTCCCTGGTGCTGAAGCACGGGATGCAGCTGCCTCAGCAACAGTCCCTAACCTGGTGCTCCTTTTGGAGACTGCTCTCCAGATACATAAACCTCCATGCATGAGCATCTCCACCCACTGGCACAGCTGTGGGCTTTGTAGCTGCACTAGCAATCCCTGAAATCGTGAAGGAATTGCCTATTCTGGAATTTCTCAAGTCATGTCAACAAACCCAGAAGCAGCTTTGTATTGTCTCCATAGCTGATGATGGTCGTAAGCACAGGAGAGCAATATTTTTTCCCATCAAAGGTGGTAGATGCCATCCTGGAAGCAGATACTGGCACAGGAGATTCCAGAGAAAGGTGCGTCTGCTGCCACTGTCAGCTGTCTGGACTACTAAGAGTGCCAAGGGCCTCCATTCAGACCCTTACCTGGGAGCAAGATCAGGATCTGAATGCTTCTGATCGAGATCTAAATGTTCATTAGGTTAAAGAGTTTCTCAATTTTATAAGGGACAGCTCTGCCTCTAGTTCCCACAAACTCCTGGCTGTGTTTCAGTACCAGGGACTACTGAAGAACTGGCGGCCATTGGACTCACATCTCTATGGGGCTTGTCACTGCTGCTGTTTCTACCGTTTCATTGTTGCACAAATTAACTATGAAGAACGAATGGAGTCCAGCCCTCATACAACATTCCTCCTCTTACATACGTGGTATGATACAGGATGCAGACCTGAATCATCCTAATCTGAGTGAAAAAAAGGGATGATTTAAAATCTTATTTCCAGGAGAAATCATTGATTAAAAATTAACTTCGGACATTAAGGAGAACCAGTACTTAAGAACCATAATCTCTGCTAAGGGATTTAGTCCGGAGGGATTTAGTCCGGAGGGAGGATGTGAGTTACACTGTGGCTTTTATTTATTTATTTTTTTGATGGATCAATAAAATTGTTTTATATTCATTTTCTGAGTCACTGCATTCCCCTGCTACTCTGTGTCATCCACCATCTTAGGTTTCAGAACCAGGCACTCTTCAGCTTGTCATTGAGGGTTCTCTTTCCCCTCCCCAACTTATTTTCCATGCCTCGTCTCTCTTTACATTCAGCCTTGTCTCGCTTTCTTTATATTCAGCTAAATGGATCTAACGATAAAGTCTTGAGCAAAGCCCATCACTACTCTTCATCCATGTCTTTGCTCACGACTTCCTTTCACCTAGGTTCTTTTCACTTAAGAACAAAGACTAGGGGCGCCTGGGTGGCTCAGTCGGTTAAGCATCTGGGTTCAGCTCAGGTCATGATCTCATGGTTTGTGGGTTCGAGCCCTGCGTTGGGCTCTGTGCTGACAGCTCAGCACCTGGAACCTGCTTCGGATTCTGTCTCCCTCTCTCTCTGCCCCTCCCTGCTCGTGCTCTGTCTCTCTCTGTCTCAAAAATAAATAAAACATACAGCAAAAACAAAGACTAAAGACTCATTTTTAAAAAGACCTTCTCCTTTTTTTTTTCAGCCAAAGACTCACAACATTTATTTCCCACTTACATCTTTTTTTAAGATTTTATTTTTAAGTAATATCTATGCCTAACATGTGGCCTAAATCCATAACCCTGAGATCAAGTGTCACAGGCTCTACTGACTGAGCCAGCCAGGCTCCCCGAGACTCATTTTTACAGTTGAAAGCCATACAACCTATTTTCAGATATGGATGTATATGGGTGTTCTGTTTCTTATATTGGATATTACAAGTCTATGGAATGTGTTTACATGTTCTCTTCTATTAAATATAGTGCTTACAATTATAGAGCAATTTCTACTTGTGTAAGTCAGGAAGGATAGGCACTGGAATTTTTTCCAGAAAAATTGAGAACTGTGCCAAGAACAGGAAGAAATGTTAGCACAGATGGACACACAATGCTAGGTATAAAAAAAGTCCAACCATGTGTTTTTAGACAATATAGTCCTAAAAGTCCGAAGAGGAGAGTATACTGCAAAGACTAGACTCTCTAGATCATAGGAAATGAAGCCTTTAGTCAACCTGCTGACTATAATTCAATGCCAAGTAGGTGTAAGGAAGTAAAGGGCAGACTGTGAATGGACAGCCTATGAAGAGACTTGATGGACACAGAAATGGGGAGGCTGTTCTTTTAAAAAATAAATTTTTATTGCAGTATAACATAGAAAAAGTGCCCAAATTATAAGTATATAGCTCAACTAATCTTCATAAAGTGAATGCACTTGCATAACTACCAGTTGGTTCAAGAAATTCACTATTACCAACACTACAGATGTCACCTTTGTGTCCCTTACCCCTCCAGTATTAACTATTATCCTCACTTCTAGCCTCATGCATTATTTTTTTCCTGCTTTTGATATATTTTTAATGCTCAACCAGCTAAATACCATCAAGGACAACAATTTAGTTCAAGTGTAGGCTTATTGGCTTGCTGCAATAAGAAAGGGCACCTCAGCAACTTGAGTGCATCTAGTGAGAAGAGGGAGCAGGGAAAGTCTGGCCTTGGGTTGAATAATTCTGAGGAGGAGTTAGGGGAAGTGGGGATCAGCTCTAAATTGGTAGCTGTCATAAGGCAGCTTAGCAATTAGGTATCTCAGTAATGTTTGCTCAGCAGATGGAACAGCAAGGTAGGACTGGGACATCATTAGTAAAAAGGCAGCAGTTACTTGAAGAAGGGGGGTTCATTATGACACTTTACATCTGTAGCATGACCTTGGGAGAAATATTTTCTATTAATTTTGCAGCTGGCTTTATGCCTATTAGCAGATAATAGATATCATAGGCAACAGCTGATTTTTTTTTTTTTACCTTCAATCTTGAACAAATTCTACTCATTTGGTATAAATAGAATCACACAATATACATCTTTTATGTCTGGCTTCTTCATTCAACATTTTGTTAGATTCATCCCTATAGTTGCATGTAATTGTGGTCTGCTCATTATTATTATTTAATCCTTTTTAAAAACGTTTATTTATTTTTGAGAGAGAGACAGAGAGACGTGGGTCTCAAACTCATGAACGGTGAGATCATGACCTGAGCCAAAGTCACACACTCAACTGACTGAGCCGGCCAGGTACCTGGGTCTGGTTATTATTAATGCAGTGTAATATCCCCTATGTCAGTATACCACACTCTACTTGTTCTGTTACAGGGACTGCAGAATTTTCAGTTCTTGGCTCTGACAAATAGTGCTATTAACATTCCAGTGCATGACTTTAGATGAATATATAGGTCCATTTCTGTTCAACATATACCAAAAGTAAAATTGCTGAGTCATTTGGCATGCATATAGTCAGCTTTAGTAGATTCTGCCATCATTTTCCAAACTGGTTGCTTCAATTTAGCTTCTCATAGCAATGAGAGTTGCAGTTTCTTCACATCCTCACTAATGCAGGCATTGTCTGCCTTTTCATTTTAGCAATTATGGTGGATGTGTAGTTCTGCCTTGTGGGTTTTGTTTTATTTATTTATTTATTTAAAGTAAGCTCTACATCCAACGTGGGGCTTGATCTCAAGACCCCAAGATCAGGAGTCACATGCTTTACCAACTGAACCAGCTAGGCATCCCTGCCTTGTGGTTTTTATTACATTTCCTTGACGGCTAATAAAGTAGAATATTTTTTCCATGTGTTTATTGGCTATTTAGATAATCTGTTTTTTATGAAGTGATTATGTCTTTTGTTCATTTTTCTATTGTGTTGCCAGCTTTTGTCTTATTAATTTATAGGTTTTATTTATATATTCTTGAGATAAAGTCTTGGTCACATATAAGAATTACAGTAACTGCATCCACCATTGCATTTTTACTTATTTAATAGTGTTTAATAGTATTTAATAGTATTTTTTTCCACAGAAAATCTTAATTTTAATGCGTTTCAATTTACCAGTTTTCTTCTTTGTGGTTAGTACTGTGTCCTATGTAAGGGATTTTTTTTTTTTTGCTTGTTCCTAGGACATGAAGTTATTCATCTATGTTTTCTACTAAAACCTTAAAAAAACTTTCACATTTAGACTTGCAGTTCATCAACTGAATAGTGTGATTCTTCTTGTTTACTGTTTTTTATTTATTTTTGAGAGACAGAGACAGCACGAGCAGGGCAGGGTCAGAGAGAGAGGGAGAGGAGACATAGAATCTAAAGACAGGCTCCAGGCTCTGAGCTAGCTGTCAGCACAGAGCCTGACATGGGGCTCAAACCCACAAACCTCGAGATCATGACCTGAGCTGAAGTCGGATGCTTAACCAACTGAACCACCCAGGCGCCCCAAGGATGATTCTTTTTTTTAACCATATAGTTATCATATTGACATGGTTCTGTTTGTTTAAAAAGACATTGCACTGCTGTGTCACTATCGTAAGAGATGTAACTCTACATAGTCTAATATACTGAGGACTGTAATCCTTTCTCGAGACTTGGGAGATCGGTGGGCACCATCTTTATGCAATCTCTTTCCCCTGCCCCAGGTCATCAGTGTCTCTGAGGAGTCTGTGCCAGCAATTTTGTGTTTGCTGCCCAGGGCACATATCCTTGATAGCCTGGCTGTGATGGCCAGTCGGGCTGGTTCATGGGTTCAATGGGATGATAGCAAAGAAAGAAACAGTTCTTAACTGGCTATCACGTCAGTGCCCAGTGGAAAGAGAGCAGACAGAAACAGTGATTTCCCAGTCTTTCTTAAAAGCTGTTGCCTGAGGGTCTGACTTTCAATCAGTCTGAATTTAGGTGCTGACTAGGATTCTCCTCTTTGGGACACAGACAGATCTTGGCACACCCTCAAGTACTGGGAGCCACTAAAAATAAAGTAGGTGCTTAGACAATCACAAAGGTTTGGGAAATAACCAAGACCTAGGGCAGGGTTGAACAACACGGTGTTATTTCTTATATAAAGACACTCCTTCAAGAGTGGGAGAGGTGGTTGTTTTATTCAATGCATTAAACCATTTCAAAGTCAAGGAAAATGGAAAAACGGAGGAATATGTTCCAAATGAAAGCACAAAATAAAGCCTCAGAAAAACACCTCAACAAAATAGAGATAATAAAAACAACTTAACAAATAAGAGATAAACACCTGTGTTTGGTGTTTTTCAGAGGAAATTGTTCCGTATGTAGCTACAGATTTGGTATTTCCATGAGAAAGGGTGAGTTCAGGATCCCTCTTTGTTGCCATCTTGAACTGGCACCCAATACTGATATCTCTCTAATTCATAGGGAATAGAAAGAAAGAACACTGACTATGGGTACTGTTTATGGTTTGCCTAGATTAACGTTGGGAAGGGAAGGAAATAAGGGAAAGGACTATCAGAGGCATCTGTATGGCTTTTTCACATATCGCATGACCATTCTTCCTCCTCCCAATCAATACCCTTTACTCTGTAATCTAATATATTCTCTTGCCCCTCACATTTGGGCAAGATTCAATACTATTGACTGTTCTTTTGTTACTATCTCATTTTATGGCTTCCTTGAAACCATATCCCATTTTATTTTCTTTCGCTCTTTTCTACTTTATAGCAGAAGCACATCTTTTGTCCCTTAATGCTGTTGTTATATAGAATTCCTGTTCTCCTCACACTCTTTTTCCTGTTAGGAAGAGTATCATGTACTCTTACAGTTTCAATTTTTTTGTTGTTGATGACTCTAGGTAAGGTACCCTTTACCTAGATTTCTTTCCTGAGCAAATCTCCATCTAGACTTATTCATTTTCTTAAAAATCTAGATTTCTTCAGATGAATATCCCATAACCTCAGATGAATATCCCATAACTGTCTTATGCTCAGAATGTTCAAACCGAACTCATCCACTCACCCACCACCTCATCATGCTCCTTGACCTATATTCTCAGTCCTAGTGAATCTCATCACCAAACACTTCCTTGGCAAAGAGAAGAATCCCATAATCAAGTACCCAAGTTCCTTTGCTGAACATCTATTTGACTTAAAAAATTTTTTTTTAAGTTTATTTATTTCAAGAGAGAGAGAGTATGCGACTGGGTAGGGGCAGAGAGGAGAGAGAGAATCCCAAGCAGGCTCTACACTGTTGGCGTAGAGCCTAATAGGGGGCTCGAATTTACAAACCCTGAGATCATGACCTGAGCCAAAACCAAGTCAGATGCTAACTGCCTGAGCCACCCAGGTGCCCCCATCTCTAACTTTCCACTGTCTGACTATACATCCACAATATTCTCATCTAGTGTGGTATGTCATCCTCACCTATTGTCACCTTCTCTGGGCCTTCATCCACAATGCTGCCAGAGTGAACCATCTAAATGAGGCCTACTGATTAATATCCTTCAGTGACCCACATCATTTATTGTAGAAAAACTCCACTTCCTTTTGTGACGTACAAAGTTGTGTGCAAGTCCCACCTACATCAGAGACGTCATCCACTGCTCGCCCACTTGCACTCCATGCTCCATCCATTCTGAATACCCTTCTGTATTCCCTGAACTTGACTTGCTCTCCATATGTTAGTCTATGTGGAAGTCCTCCTTGCCCCTTTGCCTGATTTATTCAAAACTCGCTTAATGTATCTCTTCTGAGAAACACTCTTTGAGCCCCTGATTTTGACTCACATGTTCCTACACCTCTTCATTGTTATTTCAATTTACTCACCAGCCCTCCACCCACTAAATGGTGGGCGTCATCAGAGTTTATTCACTGATGTGTCCTCAACTAGAGGCCTAATATGTAATGAGTGAATGGATGATTTAATGAAATTAAATGTATTAAAAATAGGGAGAGAAACAGGGTATTCAGGGAATATGCCTGAAGAGGTGGCATTTGGACAAAGGCATGAATAAAATGGAGTGCAAAAAGATGAAAAGGAAATGAAGACAAATGAACCTTTATTGAGGAAAAAGAGGAGTATCTCATCAGATTTCCCCAAATGAGGATTGAGGATGGTCGTTCAAGAAGCGTCAAAGGACTTTTACAAATCAAGATTTTAACTCTTACAAAGTCCCAAGATTTATGCAGTCTCAGAACTTTGGGAAGAAAACTCCTCTAAATGAGTTACAGTGTTCACAGGAAAACGGAACAGTTGGTGGCTGTTCAGAGGAAAACTCTGAACAAAAACTGTGTAGGGGGAATGTTTTCCTAAGCTCAGAGAAACCCATGGTTAACATCTGTCTGATAGCAAAGAATACCTAACCCCAGTTTTCCACATTAGAGCAATCTGCCAATATTCCCAATCAAGACAGTCTGCGAAACAACAAAGCAGTGTTTTAATATTCCAAAATGATGTGCACTGGTACTTCTTCTAATAGACAAGCCCATAGAAACAGAAAATAGAATGTTGGTTGCTAGAGGCTGGGGTGGAGGGGAAAAAGCTGCACTTCAACAAGTCTAAAGCTTCAGTTATACAAGATATTTTAGAGATCTTTTGTCCAACATTGTGCCTATAGTTAACAATACTGTCTTATGCACTCACAAATTTAAGAGGGTAGATCTCATTTTAAGTGTTATCATACTACAATACAAAAAATGACGTGCACTGATGTATGTGTATGCATATGTATATTTCAACTAATTAGTTTTATTGATTTATATTTATACACAAAGTAAAATGTACATATAATAAATCTACCCATTTTATGTAAACAGTTTAATGAGTGTACTCATGTCACTGCCACCATAGCTGAGTGAACATTTTCCATCCTTTATGCCACTTTGCAGCCACCTGTCTCCCACCACCTAACCATCAGTGAACTGCCTTCTCTCACAGTTTTCTTTCCTAGCATTTCCGATACACTGGCAGCAGTTTGAGTCTGATTTCTTTCATATAGCATAATGCCTTTGAGCTTCATCCATATTGTATCAGGAAGGATTTTTTTTTAATTGCTGAAAAAGCATTCTGTTTTGTGGATATTTCACAATTTGTTTACCCATTCACCTGTTGATGGACATTTAGGTTGTTTCCATTATGAATAGTATGCTTATTATGAATAAAGCTGTTATAAATATCCACATAAAGGCTTTGGATAACAATGATTTCAATTTGTAAACACGGAGGAGTGGCGTTGCCAGACTCCAATTAGTGTGTATCTCACTTTATAAGAACAGGCTAATTGTTTCCCAAATGGCTATTTTGCATTTCTGCCAGCATCTTGCTCCATGTTCTTGCCAAATACTTGGTATTATTGTGTCTTTTAAATTTTAGCTATTCTAGGTGTGCAATGGTATTTCATTGTGGTTTCAGTTTGCACTTCTCTAATGATTAGTGATATTGCATATCCTCTTACGTGCTTACTGGCCATTTGTATATCTTCTTTAACAAAATGCCCATTCAGATCTCTCGTCCAATTTTTAAGCCGATTGTCTTTTATTACTGGGTTGTACGAGTTCTTTGTAGATTTTGGATACAAGTCCCCCTTTACCAGATATATGTTCTGCAAATATTTTCTCCCAGTCCAGAACTAGTTTACTCATATGAAGTTTTAAAATTGGAGTCCCACTTACCAATTCCTCCATTTATGGCGTGTGGTCTTTGTGTCTAAGATTTTCCTCTAGGGACTTAGTGGGTTTGTGTTTATGTTTACGTTGTTCATCTCTCTTAGCTTCTGGTAGTGGCTCTCTGTCCTCGGTGTTTTTGGCTTGCAACTGTATAGCTCTAATGTCTCTGCTGTCACGTGGTATTCCCCTTCATGTGCCTGGGTCTTTGTGTCTCTTCTATCTGCCCTTAATGGTGTGCTCTGTCCCAACGCTCAGGCCCAGCTCAAATGCCCTCAAACCAATGCAGGCTGGCACACGGTCCATGCTCAGACTTATGGTGGGCCCCCTCCTTTTACTCTTTACTGCCTTGATGCACTAGCTACATCTGGGACAGTGTTGACTACAAGAGGGGGGTAGACATCTTTGTCTTCTTCTTAGTTTTCGAAGGAAACTGCTTTTTATTTCACCATTAAATATGTCAGGTGCTGGTTCTTCCATAGATACCCTTTATTAGATTGAGGATGATCCCTTTAATTCTTTACCAATTGAGAGTTTTTAATAATGAATGTTATTTTTTCCAATTTTTTTGCATTTAAATAAGATAGGGTTTTTCTTTTTTAGTATGTCAGTATGATGAAATACACTGATTCTGAATGCTATGGCAAATTTGCATTCCTAGGATAAATTCTGTGAGGTACTACCATCTTTTATAGATAGTAGTTTCAATTTGCTATTTTTAAAAATAATTTTTGCATCTGTATTCATTAGAGGTGTTGATGTGTGATTTTCTTTTCTTGTGAGGTCTTTTTCTGGCTTTGGTATGTGGGTAATGTTGGCTTATAAACGAGTTAAGTGTTTCTTCCTAGAAGAGTTTGTGTAGAATTGTTGCTATGTCTCCCTAAATATTCATTTGTGCCATCTGGGTCTGCACTTTTTTTGTGGGGGAAGGTTGTCAGCTTTTAGGGCTATTCACATTTCTTTTCTTCTTGAGTGAGCTTTGGTAGTTTTTGCTTGTCAAGAGGTTTTTACATTTCACCTATGCTGTTGAATTTATTGGCATAAAGTTAATAAAATTCCACACTGCATTAGCTAGAGCCAAATATTTTGGCATATTCTTTCAGTTCAAAATATTTTCAAGTTTTCCTTTTTACCTCCTCTTCCTGGCTCATTTAAGAGTGATTTAATTTCCAAATACCTGGGGATTCTTCAGATATGTTAGTGATTTCTAATTTAATTCTTTTCTGGTCATACGTACGTTGTACAGTTTCCATTCTTTTAAGTCATTTGAAACTTGTTTTATAGCTCACAATACTTGCACCTGAAAAGAATGCATATTATGCTGTTGTTGGGTGATGTTCTATATATGTCATTTAATCGAATTAGTGGATGGTCTTATATACCTTTAACTGATTTTCTATTTGTGGTATCCTTAAGTGTTGAAATACTTGAAATAATCATACTTGAAAATCTGTCTAAATCCATTTCAATTTTGTCAGTTTTTTAAAAAAAGTAGGTTCTGAGCCCAAGATGGGGCTCAAACTCACAACTCTTGAGATAGAGTCGCATGCTCCACTGGCTGAGTCAATCACGTGCATTTCAGTTTTATCATTAAAATTTTTTTAAATGTTTTTATTTTATTTCAGAGAGAGAGAGAGAGCGAGCGAGCGAGAGAGAGCGCACACGAGTGGGGAAGGGGCAGGCAGAGAGAGAGTCACAGAGTCCAAAACAGGCTCCAGGCTCTGAGCTGGCAGCAGAGAGCCTGATGCAGGGCTTGAACTCATGAGCTGTGAGATCATGACCCGAGCCAAAGTCAAGATGCTTAACTGACTGAGCCACCCAGGTGCCCCAATTTTATTAGTTTTTATTTCATGCATTTTGAAGCTATGAGTAGTAGAACTAGAAGACCACTGTTTTACTGTTGGATTCTCAAATGCCAGATATAGGTCTCTCCCTCGGGGCCAATTTCTGCAGAAAAGAACTTCCCACCTCTTGTTGGAGGCTAAATCTCTGGTTGGCAAGGGCACAGGTGTTCAGGAGGAAAGCAAGGATGTATGGGGTTAAGTGAATGTTCCATATACACCTGGCCATTGATTTCACTGCTTTCCCTTCATGTCTCACTCATGTCTTCCACAGTATTAACCATTTCTGAGACTGGAGCCAAACTGGTTCCTTCTTGTCCTAATCTTCATATGCAAGCAGTTTAAATGGTGCCTCCTTCTACTCTGATACAATAGCCACCCCCCTTTCAAATTTCAGATTTGTTTGTTACGGTCTTTCTCCTGTTCTATTTATTGCTGTGGTTTTAAAAATGTAAAAAATTTCTTTCTTTCTCTCTCTTTTTAGCATTTTAATGCTGTCCAGAGAGATGTTTAACAAAAAGCACTTTTTTTTTTTTTAACCACGTCACACATGCAAAAACAAAGGGCACTTATTATTACCAGCTTAAGTTCGCCGGGCTTAAGCTCGGGCTCACAGACTTCACCAGCGCAATGGATCCGTGCTGAGAGCCAAAAAGCACATTTTCTAACCCTTTCTCTGCTAGCCATTTTGCTTGGGTTGACCAAACACTGATATTTCTGTGGCTCTTGCTGTTCAGTTGCCACGTTTCTATGTATTAGCTTTTCCCAGATTTTACTCTTGAACCTACTTGTTGTTATTATCTGCCCTCAGGTACCAATCCAGTGTCAGTTTTACTCTTGTACCTACTTTGGGCATGTTGCTTTTAACTTTTTTTTGCTTTCATTATCTAGGGCATAGTCTTGCACTCCATGACCAATTATGATGCTTTCTTATCAATGAAAGTACAGTGAGAAAGCCATGGGAACTTCCATATTTCTTTCCAGCCCCCTAACTCTGGCTGTCAGGGTGGGGGAGGGGTGGGAAGGAAGAATGAAAATACTGGAGGTGCCTGGCTGACTCAGTTGGTAGAGCATGCAACACTTGATCTTAGGGATGTGAGTTTGAGCACCGTTTTCATGCAGATTACTTAAAAAAAAGTTAAAATGATTATAATTTGGGGGCACCTGGGTGGCTCAGTCAGTTGAGCATCCGACTTCAGCTCAGGTTATGATCTCAGTTTGTAAGTTCGAGCCCCATGTTGGGCTCTGTGCTGACAGCTGGAAGCCTGAAGCCTGATTCAGATTCTGTGTCTCCTCCTCTCTCTGTCCCTCCTCCCCATTTTTTCTGTCTCCTTCTCTCTGCCCCTCCCCCGCTCGTGTTCCATCTCTATCTCTCAAAAATAAACATTAATTTAAAAAAATGATTATAATTTGGAAATGTGACTGCCAGTTAGTGATCACATAGTCACTAGTATTTTGACTTAAAGATACTAACAATCCATATAGAAGGAATAGTACTCAATGGATAGGTTAGAATTTTAAGAATTGTAAAATTGTCTCAAGTACTCAACAAATAATCTGTAACCTTTATAGTGACAGAATTATCAATTGAATATAACTAATGATTACTGAGAATATCCAAAGGTCTCTGTTCAACTCAAGTATCAAGGCTTGGGCAACCCCTGAACTCTGAAATTTTTTTTTTTCAACAATCCTAAAGCACACATATGTTCTTTTCATGAAATTGGGATGTATCTTAGCAACGTGCTTTTTTTTCAATATCAATGGCTTCTTAAGATCTGATGAAATGTGACATATCCCCTGTTGTTCCCCCCGTATTTTCATGTGTAAGTCCCTCTTTACCACAAACTTCCTTCTCATAATCAGTGAAATGCTTCCCAAGGACTCTGATCATATTTCAATTGTATTAAGGAAGGTGATGCTTAAAATAGTAAAAGCTAAATATAGTTAAAAACATTAATATCACAAGTTACATATAAAAGGAAATTTGGAAAAACACGTTATTTTATAACCATTTGAGATTTGGACTTTGGACCTCCCCCTCTCCTCAAAGCACACAGGTTCTTGTGATCATATTTGGCTCCAAATCCCACTTAGATTCCATACGTCAGGCAGTTAGAAGACATATGTTACAAAAAGTGAAATCCTGAGCAGATACCAAGGTATGATCTGAGGGTAGAAGGAATGAGAGGCATTCATTATTCTAGAGATTGGTGAAACGAATCACATCATTTGTGATGTTGTCTTAGAGCATCCAAACAAGTAAGATATTATGGAATGGCTTCAGGGAAGATGCTTAATCATCATCCTAATCATTGCATGTGGAATGTGCTTATTCGGGGTGGGGTCAAATATTCTGGAACTCTTTATTCCTTAAAGGAGATAAGCTGTTTCCCCAAAATTAATGTATACTTTCCCTGTTATCTATGTCTAGTTAACTATGTCAGCTTACCTTGGACAAGATATATTAGTTACAACCCTATGTTCTCAAGCTAATAACTAAGGTATCAATATTTTTCCTACCATTTTTCATATATGGATACTAGCTTTTGGTGAAAAAACTAGGCTATCAAACACTAGGTAACCTCCTGAGAACTGGCTGAGGAATAATTAACCATCAGTTAGAAAATAAGGGCTGCAATCAGGAGCTCATTGCACAGTAAATTCCAACCTAGTTATGTATGTAATCACTTTTCTACTTTCAACTGTTGTTTGAGCTTCTTGTATGAACTTCTAGGGGACAAATGCCTCTTTGAAGTGTCCTAACTTCGCACTGCTAGTGAATTATGTGTAATACAGTGCATATTTTAAGCCTGGTCATCCCAAACATACTCTTCAAATAGATTAAAATGTTTTTATATAGCTTTTTTTTTTTTTTTACATTTATTTGCGTTTGAGAGAGAGAGAAACAGAGTGTGAACAGGGAAGGGGCAGAGAGAGAGGGAGACACAGGCTTTAAAACAGGCTCCAAGCAGTCAGGACAGAGCCTGATGCAGGGCTCAAACTCATGAAGTGTGAGATCACGACCTGAGCAGAGTCGGAGGCTTAACCAATTGAGCCACCCAGGTGCCCCTATATAGTCATTTTAATGTGAAGTACTTGTATCCAAATATAAAAATAATTTTATAAATCGGACTTCTAGATCTATAGTGAGGCTTGAAGAGGCTGGGGATTCTGTGAAAACAAATGGCTTCTGGGGATACATCAAATATTAAAACAAGAGATAAGCCCAAAGAGAAAAATAATAGAAACTTTCTCTCTGGATTCCTTTGTTTTGCTTAGCACTGACAAGAGTGCTGAAGAAAATGAAGGAAATTAGGTGTGAGGAATTAAATACATTTAGATATATTTCATTTTTGCTATGTTTCAACATGGTATTCGTATCCTACTTGGCTTAATTTGGTGGTAATGGGGGGTGAAGTGGTGAGATCCGGAAGAACCTTAAAAGACCAACTGCACCCACAAAAAACTTCTACTTCTGTTCCTAAGCAGTTGCCTTAAGGGTAGAAGGGGGATGAGTTCAATATCCTATAAAATAGTATATGGGATGTACCACACAAGTAGCTTCTCTCCACCTACTTGCCATGTGGCCACACACTGTTGGTATAGTTTTGCCATAAACACAAGAGATTTTGTACCCATAATATCTCCAACCAATCCCTTGACCTAAAACTAACATGTGCAATCACAGTTCAGAGAGAGCTAATCAAAGCTGGAAGGAAATAGGAAAAACACAAGGCACATGATTTGAAGAGAAACCAGAGTTTCAATTTCTCAGAGAATGTGAACAAAGGGAAACATGCTCTGTCTGCACAAATACAAAGTTCTTGCACTTAAAAATACTGGGTAGGATATATAGTTCTAATAACAACGGCTGAACTGCAAAGTATAGACATTTCACTCTACCCATCTGAGGAACCAGAACAGTCAGTTCTCTGTAGAGCATGACAAAGTGCTTAGTACTTAAATACTTTAAATGAATGAGTGAATTTCAGTGAGGGAACATATCTGAGTAACCTATGATATCTCTCCTGAGAATAAAGAGTGATATTAAAAATATTTAAGTCTTTACAGAATGAGTATATGACTGAAGACTTTATTTATTAATAGGATCTTTCCTATGAACCCGCTGGTGGATGTGGAGGTTGGAGCTCTGGCTGAAGCCCTTCCCACACTTGCTGCACTCATAGGGCTTCTCTCCAGTATGCACTCTCTGGTGGATGAGGAGTTTTGAGCTCTGGCTAAATCCCTTTCCACACTTGCCACAGTGATAGGGCTTCTCTCCAGTGTGGACTCTGAAATGGATGCGAAGATCAGAGCTCTGGCTAAAGCCCTTCCCACATTCATAGCACTGGAAGGGCTTCTCACCTGTGTGTATGCACCGGTGAATGTGAAGGTTCGAACTCTGACTGAAGCCCTTCCCACATTCCCCACATTTGTAGGGCCTCTCCCCAGTGTGGACTCGCTGGTGGATGTGCAGGTTGGAGCGCTGACTGAAGCTCATACCACACTCCCCACACTCATAGGGCTTCTCGCCAGTGTGCACTCGTTGGTGGATATGCAGTTTGGAGCTCTGACTAAAGCCCTTCCCACACTTGTCACATTTATACGGCTTCTCGCCTGTATGGACTGCGTGATGAATGAGCAGACTTGAACTCCTTGTGAAGCCTTTCCCACACTTGTCACACTTATAGGGTTTGTCATCTGTGTGAATTTCTCGATGGATGAGGAGACTGGAACTCCTTGTGAAGCCCTTCCCACACTGCTCACATTTGTAGGGCTTTTCTTCTGTGTGGTGCCTTTGATGAAGTAGTAGTTCTGAGCGCTCACTGAAGTCCTTACCACACCGACTACATCTGTGTAGTTTCTCTGGAGTGTGCATTCTGTCACATGGATTACTGCCTGAGCTGTTGTTACGTCTTTTCCCGCAGCTGTAATGGTTACAGGGTTCCTCCTCTGTATGAGGTCTCTGATGACTATGACTGACCACCTGTGATTTCCAGCCACAGATGTCTTTGCAGTTACAGTCAAAGTGATCCAAAGCTTCTTTCAACTGGCCGTTCTGGCAAGTTGCCTCACCACTGACCAATGGTGAGACCAGTTCTGTTACATCAGACAGAGGTTTAATTTGAAGGTTCTCTGAACAATGGTCCATGGGAGGACTTTCTCCTCTGAAGACTCTTCTCTCAGTGCCTTCTTCAGTTATAAACAGAGTTTTGCTTTTCTGAGGATCCTGGGGCTCATTTTTACAGAAAGTCACTGAGGAGTCCTTTGTGGTTATTTGGCTTGGGACTTTCAAAGACAAATATTCTTCATTTGCCATGTTTTTGTAATCATCACTTTGAAGAGTCACTACACTGCTCTTGTTTCTAGAAATACAGAAGATGCTTCTCCCTAGTTCTGACAAAAGGAAAAATCTAGTTCAGGGTTCCTGTACACTTCTCCTGGAAGATTCACAACACAATCCTGACTCTCTTACTGTGTTGGCCATATCTTCTAAAATTGGCCAGCAGAAAAGCCCCCATGTAATAGATCCCTAAGTCCTTTTTCTTGAAGATTCTCCATAGAATTTTCATTCAAGTCTCCTAGGGAACAAAGAGAATTCAGTGATAAGAACATACAAAGAGTAGATTGCAAGATTATGGAACTGGAATGCCTAATGCTTGAAGATTTGGTAACTAGGAAAAAGTTTAGTCTTGTCCTTACAGTCATTCCTTTGGGTTAATGTCAGAAGGAGAGAAGGTTTAGCTACACAAGGCAGAAATCTTATCTCAGCTTTTAAACATAGCCAATAAAAGTATAAAATGATAATTGCATGAGATTTAGTCACTGCAGATGGCTTGGGATAGCAAATGACCAGAAACTGGGTAGAGGGGAGTTAGGGACATGAAGGGAGGTTTACACTGTGAACCTTTTTATTTTTTTTATAGCTTTAATAATTTAAAAATATTTTGTACATTTGGAAATTCTTTGCTGCTCATGCATAATATATTTTCTGCCTTTCCCCAGGATGTTCAAAATCCTCATTGGACATTTTTTTCAACTTTATTTAGGTATGAGAGACAAGTAATACTGTGTACCTTTTTATGTTTTTTAACCATGTGAATGTATTTGTTACTTAAAAAAAAAAAGAAAATAAGTAGCTGCATAAGTTATTTGGAAATATGAAGGAAAACAGAGTTAGGAACAGCTGAAAGGATTAAAGCTGAGGGACTATGAGAAGCCACCCTGAGGCATGAGGAGAAGCAGAAGAGGGAGCCTGGTGTTTATAATAACTTTTTTATTTTTTTTATTTTATTAAAAAATTTTTTTAATGTTTTATTATTTATTTTTGAGAGAGAGAGAGAGAGAGAGACAGAGAGTGAGCAGAGGAGGGGCAGAGAGAGAGGGAGACACAGAACCAGAAACAGGCTCCAGGCTCTGAGCTGTCAGCACAGAGCCCGATGTGGGGCTTGAACCCACGACCTATGAGATCATGACCTGAGCTTAAGTCAGACGCCCAACTGACTGAACCACCCAGGTGCCCCTATAATAAGTTTTTAAATACAACTCGCTTTACCTAGCTGAATGTATTCCTTTGTTCACAAAGTTTAAAAGTAATGGCAAAAGAAGAAGAAGCAGAAGCAGAAGAAGAAGAGGAAGAAAGAAAAACAGTGTAGTTTGGAACAGTTAAGTCACAAGGTGGGCCAAAGTTATTAAATGGTCAGAGGACACTGCTTCAACATCCTTGCCGTACAATACTTGGGAATGACTGCAGAAAGGGCAGATCTATGAAAATCAGTGGTGCAGAAATTGTCATAATGGTAGGTTTTATGAAACGTTCTGATACTAGTTTTTAAAGGGGCGCCTGGGTGGCTCAGTCGGTTAGGCATCCGACTTAAGCTCAGATCATAATCTCACAGTCCATGGGTTTGAGCCCCGCATCGGGCTCTGTGCTGACAGCTCAGAGCCTGGAGTCTGCTTCAGATTCTGTGTCTCCCTCTCTCTCTGCCCCTCCCCTGCTCACTCTCTGTCTCTCTCTCTCAAAATAAAATAAAGACATAAAAAATTTTAAAAATATTTAAAGTATTATGAAAAAGTATTTAATAGGAGGAAATGCTGATGTAATGAGAAAAGTCCTTTTACAGGGAGTTAATATGACATAACAGAGATCTCTAAGACATACTACATAAGACTGCCAGCTGAAAAATATACACAGTATAATTTCATAAAATTTTGACATACATTTGTACACACAACACACATATGTATGGAGTACATTAAGAAAAAGGATACACAAACTAGTATTAGTGATATCATTTCATATTATACTTCTGTGTTCTTTGACTTTTTCATATTTTTAAAAATTTTTAAATTATTATTTATTATTTTTTAATGTTTATTCATTTTTGAGAGAGAGAGAAAGATACAGAGAGCAAGCCAGGAAAAGGCAGAGAGGGAGGGAGACATAGAATCAAAACAGATTCTAGACCCTGAACTGTCAGTACAGAACCCGACAAAGGGCTCAAACCCATGTACCATGAGACCATGACCTGAGCTAAAGCTGGATGCTTAATCAACTGAGCCACGCAGGTGTCCAGTCCCTCCCCCCCCTCCTTTTTTAAATATTTATTTTTGAGAGAGAGCTAGAAACAGAGAGCAAGCAAGGAAACGAGAGAGAGAGAGAGAGTTTGAGATTTTTTTTAAAGGTGGGCTCCACACCCAGCGTGGAGCCCAAGGCAGGGCCTGAATCTGGACCCTGAGATCAAGACCTAAGTCAAGATCAAGGAAGCGTCAGACACTTAACTGAGCCACCCAGGTGTCTCAATTTTTGAGATTTTTATATTTAACTTGCATTAAAAAATGTTGGACAATCACATTCAGTGTTTTATCAATGAAAAATGAAAACTTAGTATAGAGCTTGAAACTGGAACCATGGAACACAGGCATTAGGTTTATATAAAGAAGATGGAAGTACAGGCCTCTCACTACTTATAGGAACCTCTTCACTCTGTGGTGCTTGCCTCACTTCCCAGGTTTAGTTGAAAATAATGGCTCGAGAGCCATAGTCACTGAGGGAAAAGAACCATGTGGATAGAGGCAGGGAAAAACCCTGATAGCCACTATTACAGGTTACTTCTTTTTGGTGGTTTTTGTACAATGTCTGTTTTTACTAGAGAATGGCAATTTCACATGGTTTAACCTAGTAGGTATATATGTATCTTACATCTGTGAAAAAGTTTTGTTGGGGGGGGGGCACCTGGGTGGCTCAGTGGTTAAGCATCAACTCTGATTTTGGCTCAGGTTATGATCTAGTGGTTCAAGAGACTGAACCCTGTGTTGGGCTCCACACTGAGTGCTGAGTGTGGAGGCTGCTTGGGATTCTCTCTCCCCCTCTCTCTGCCTCGCCATGCTCACTCTCTCTCTTCTCTCTCAAAATAAATAAACATTTAAAATTTCTTTTTTTTAAATTAAAAATTTTAAATTTTATTTTAGAGTCAGAGAGAACACCAAGTGGGAGAGACAGGCAGAGGGAGAGAGAAGCCCAAACAGCCTCCATGGAGCTCCACACGGGACTCAATTCCTTGACCCTGAGCACATGACCTGAGCTGAAATCAAGAGTCAGATGCTCAACTGACTGAGCCACCCAGGTGCCCCTAAAAATTCTTTATCATTTTATTTTTTAATGGGTACATATTTTTCTCTTGTATGTTTCACAATAATTTGTATAACCAACACCTTCTGATGTTTGGTGAGTGATTTTTTCACTATTTCATTTTATTTACTTATTTTAAAGTTTATTTATTTTGAGAGAGAGAGAGAATAAGTGGTGGAGGGTCAGAGAAAGAGGGAGAGAGAGAATCCCAAGCAAGTTCCACACTGCTAGCACAGAGCCTGATGCAGGGGTCAGACTCATGAACTGTGAGATCATGACCTGAGCCAAAATCAAGAGTCAATGCTTAACTGACTGACTCACCCAGGCACCCCTTCATTATTTAAATTCTCCCCAATTTTCAGTTGGAGTACTGATCATTTCCTTACAGTAGATACCTAAAAATGAATTATTACATCAAAAATGTTTAACACTCTTTGATTTAAGCAGAGTGTTTTTGACTAAGCAGTCAGAATGTTTATAACTGTCAATTATATCCATATTTCTCTTTATTGCATGAAATTTTGTCTCATCATAATTATTGTCTTATGTTCAGAAGGGGAGATGGATGAATCCCTGAATGTGTAAGAAAAGAAGCAATGGAAACTAGACATTGTAGTGCAGGGGATATTTAATGAAAATAAAGTCAGGCAAAGATAGTACAAGGCCAATATGGGGAAAATGTGGGAAAAGACAAGAGTACAACTAAGGTCAGTGTGAATGGGAAAGACCACAACCTTCTGAAAGGGAAGAGGGGGGAGTAAGTGACTAGAAAAAGGCAGATCAGTATGTGGAAAGTATCCTTTTGAGGCTTTAGCTTTCTCCACAGATCAGAACTTCAGAGAGATCTCTGGGAATATTTATAAAGGGACTCCTCTTTCATGGTATAGCCTGGGCTTATAATTTGCCGTGATGCCAGGCTGATTCCTTTGGAGTTTATTTTCCATTATATAATGATCTTTGCCTTGTTCTGAGAGATCACAACTGGGAGACAAGAGGGATCAGGTAACTGTACAGAAAGCAAATTTGGTCCCAAGGGATGATTTTATAAGGGATATGGTTTTTAAGATGACCCAGTAAAACTACATTCTTCAATTATTTTTTCTTAATTTAAGTTTATTTGTTTATTTTGAGAGGGAGTGAGCCAGAGAGAGAATCCCAAGCAGGCTCTGCACTGTCAGCCTAGAGCCTGATGCGGAATTGAATTTACGAACTGCAAGATCATGACCTGAGTCAAAACCAAGAGTCGAATGCTTAACCAGCTGAGGCACCCAGGCACCCATATGGTTCCCCAATTCTTAAAAACCAAATTCTTTGGCTGCTTAGAATAATTGGAAAATCCTTTGTGCCAAAAAGAAATTAGGAAACTTTGATTCCTAAACCACACCCTGTGGGGCCCCAACTTTGAAAAAACAAAGATTCCAATAGGCAGTGTCCAGGCTTGTGTTCTTATCTATGGAGACCAACTATGGTTCTCCAGCATCACAGCTCAGTGCAGCTTCCTCTAAGCAGAGTCCAGGCAGCCCTGCTCTTCCTCAGTGAAGCCCCAAGAGACTTCCTTGAATGTTACTAGTTCCTAAAACATTAAGCACATTCCTCCTCGACTGGCAACCATTGGCACAACGCCCTGGAAGGAATGTGGGGCTGGTAGCACTGGACAAGGTGAGAAGGGTACAGAAGAGTATAGTTCAGGGATCTGAGTTATCTAAGTCAAGTGTTGTTGGAACAACTTTCCTTTCTCATCCACTTTGCTATTTCTATTCAAATCCTTCCCTTCCTGCCCACATCTCACCCAAGCTCAAGCTGTCCAGTTACTGAATCTTTCCTTGTCACTGTCATCTCATCATCATTGCTGAGTTGTCTTTTCCACCCCATTCCTGTCATTATCCTGATAATCTCAACACTCAAGAGACCATTCACATTTCTTAACTACTTTCATTTCTCCAAACTCAATAACCATAACCAGGGCCATTTCACTATGTGGATCACTCTGCTTTTGAAATATTGATCTCTTACTATCCTACTCCTTAAAAACATCTTCCCGTTCTTTCTGCTCTTTCTCTTCCATCACATCTCTTTTATCAAGACCATTACCTGCTAACTCTTCCTTTTTCTCCCCCCAGCCAAAGTATACTTCAGAAATCAAGTCTTTCCCTAGTCCTATCAATTATGTTCTTTCTTCTTCTAAACTAAGTAGTTGAACATTCTTGGAAAAAAGAAAATAGCACATATACACAAACCATAAAATACTATCTTTAGGTATTCCCAAATATTTACCTCCAGCCATGTTTCCCCTTATCTCTACACTCCAAATCCCACCTAATGTCTGCACTTGGATGTCTAGGAGGCACTTAAAATTTAATAGGCCCCAGCGGAACTCTTGCTCCTAACAATCTCCATCAATATCTGCTTTTGCCTAGGGCTCCCATTTTAGTAAATGGCCGCACAATCCATCCAATTGCTGAAGCTAAAGTCCTAGAAGTCATTTTGATTCTCTTCTCTCTTCCTCACATTTCATCTATCCCAAGTCCTATTGATTCTATCTCCAAAACGTATCAGAGTCTACTCACTTCTCTCCACCTTGGAGATTATGATTACGAACACAGCCATATTAAATTTTAACTGTATCAACTCTCAATTTGTCTCTCCGCTTCCACACTTGCTCCCCCAATGAATTTTCCACATAATAGCCACGGTGATGTTTTAAAACATCACATCAGACATGTAACCCTCTAAAGGCTTCGCAATGGACATCGAGTAAAATCCAGACCCTTCATCTTAGTCTGCAAAGCTTTACAGACTGGGGTCCTGTCACTCTGTCAACTTCAGCCTGAGTCACTCCTCTCTACATGTCAAACGTGCTGCCCCTGCAGGTCTTTGACAACATCAAACCTATCCCAACCTAGGGCCTTTGCATGGCTGTACACTCTGCCTAGAACATTCTTTCCCCACATTTACACATGCCTGATTCCTTTTCATTCAGGTCCCATTGAACTACTATCGCTCTTCAGAGATGCATTTCCTTGACCATCTAGCATTCAGAAACTATCACTTCTCTTTGTTTTCATTTCGTTGAACTACTTATGCCTTATCTTATTCTCTTATTTATTCATTTGCTTTCTTATTTACCATCTCTCCCCAGTAAGATATATGTTACTTAAGAACAGAGAGGAGTCTGATCCTTGCATCCTCAAGTAACACCTGGCATTTAATAGGCATCCAAATATCTAGTTAGTTAACTTCACAGTGACTCTGGTTCCTTCCAGGCTTCTGTTGATGGAGCAACACTTCTCAAACTACCTCTGGTGAAGAAACAGGTTTTTTTTTTTTTTTAAAGTTTCTAATATGTCAGACTTGTCACAGATATTTTTGTAAAATACAATAAAAAAAAAAGAGTTACTAGAAAATGAAAACCCAGACATATAAAATACCAATGCCATTTAAAAATTATTAGATATAACAGACATTTTTAAACACTCTCAGTTTCTTTCCTTGTGTCTTTGCAGACTGGTTACAAGCTGTCTGTGGGCTGCCACCAGCCTATAGGCCACGGTAGAGTGACAGAATAGACACAAAATGACTGAGAACCAAGTGAAGCCAAAGAAGCAGCTCAACTCTGGGCCAGGAAAGTACCTGATAACTTTCAGAACTGCAACACCTCAGGCCTGAGGCTGAAGGAGCACCACCCACTCGCCCCTCAGGAAACTGAAGACAACTAGGCCACTTGTAGGAGTATAAGGACTACCCTGCTTGTCACCAGTGGAGAAGGTAATGATGAGGGAAGGCAGCAGTTTCCTCCCAAGCTCTCTTCTCAAGGTCACCGGTCTCCAGTGTGTTTGAGGAGAGATGAGATTGGGCTCAAGAAGCATGCAAGTTCCTGCGTGAGTGGAGCACAGAAGCGGTAGAAGTGGAGGTTGCTGCCTCAGGGGGCCATACATACACCCATTAGGACAAGGGCCAGGGGAACATCAAGCATTAGGATTAGCCACTCCTTTCAACCAGACTTTCTTCTCACCCTCAGAACAAGGTTTCTTTCTGTTGGAGGCTAACCTCTCCCGATGCATTCTAGATCCAATCTTTTTCTTCAATTCAAGTCCATCAATTATCTTTTTCCCCTTTCATTCTTTAACCATCTTCCACTTAGTCATCTGGATGGTCTAAGACTCCCACCTTACCTCAATAATATTCAAGCCACTTCAGATCTTGTCAACTCTTCTCTCCTAAATCTCCCTTCAAAATGTTACCTCTTCTTGGGAGGAGCCAAGATGGCGGAGAAGAAGGGAGCTCTGTAAACTCCGTCTGCCCCATCTATCGAACTGAGAAGGACATTACTCTCATCTGCAAGAGTGGAAGGAGAAAATACAGACTCCAGAAAGAAGACAACCTCAAAGATACCTGAATGAGTGAGTGCAAACTGGGGAGATTGGAAAACAGGCCAGCCTGAGACGGTCAGGGGAGGTGGGAGCCCCAGCCCAACACAGGGCAAGCGCGTGGAGCCCGAGAGACAAATGGAAGAGACAGAAACTGAACTCACTCATAGTACTGTCTCTGGGAAAGAGATAAAGAACGTTTAACCGGGCTTAGAGAGAGAAACTCTCACTCCATATATAACTGCTGGGTAGCCCAAATCCTGAACCCAGGTGGCGCAAGGGAAAGAACAGCTTCCAGCCCTGTGCCATCTTGGCAGGGAGTCAGTGGCTGCGGCGGTGGCGCCAGGGGCGCTCACTTCGACCTTGCTTTTGGGAGTGGGAGCACGTACCTCACTTCCACGGCGCATCTCACCTTCAGCATTGGCCGTGGGAATCCCAAATCCCGGGTGCCAAGGGGAAAGAATAGCCCCCACCCCTACGTGATCCTGGCAGGGAGTTGGCGGCGGTGGAGGCCTGGGCGCATGCTCAGGCTGCAGGAGCTCCCAGCTCATTTCCGGCAGCGCCCAGCGCCTCGGGCGGCAGCCGCAGCACAAATCCCAGCTGGCTGCCAAGAGAAACTCATCCCTCCCCCAACACGATCACGATCCCCGCTAGGGGCTGGGAATCTGCAGTTGTGTCTGTGAGGGCATGCGCTCACCTCCTGCTGCACACCTCACCTCAGGCAGGGGCAGCCAAAATCCCTGCCTGAGCCAAGACAAACTGATCCCTCCCCCTAAGAAGCCAGCCACCAAAGCAAGTACATCTCATCTGTGGTAGCATAAAAGTGCATGGACTAGAACTTTGAACCGAGGTGGGCCTGGAAAATACAACTTGGCTCAACTGCGGCACAAGGAGATCGGACTCATTAGAGTGGCCTACAGTGCATAGTTCCAGCTGAGCTTGGCGTGCCACCATTCTACTCTCTACAGACACCAAGGCAAAGCCTCTGAGAGCAGCCTCTGAGACCTACCACACCAAACCACGCCTATCCACAAGGGGTAGCTGCTGCTTTTTTCTTTTTCTTTTTTTTTTCTTCATGTTTTTTCTTCTTTTTTTTTTGTACTTTTTTATTATTATTACCTTTTTTACTTAGATTTTAAAAAATTTTTGCTCCTTATTTTCCTTTCTCCTTTCTCCCTTTTTTTTACCTTCTTGCAATCCAGATATATTCTCCTGTATCTCATCCTTATCTCTCCTCTCAACTGGTCATACACTTTTAGACTGTCCATTGTCCTTTGTTGTCTCTGACCCCCTTTATTTTTTTTTCTTCTCTTCTTTTTGTCTCTTTCCTCTCCATTTTCTTTCTTTTCTTTCCCCCTTTAATGTGTTTGTTTGTTTGTTTGATATGTCTGTGCGTTTGTGTGCTTCTTTTCCCTCTGTGTTTGTCTGTCTGTTTTCCTTCTTAGGGCCACAATAAGAACAAGCCAAAGTGTGCATGACGGCGAGTCCCAAATATTGCTGAGTAGGGAAATAAAATATTCAAAGGCACAACAAGAGAAACTGAGAGACACCATTAAAAGAATATTTCCTGAAACGACAGGCCCTGGAAAGTCAATAAGCCTCCTTTAACAGAGAAATATTAACAGGTACACAGTGCACAATGAGCTTTTTAAAGCTGACAAGAGACAGAAAACTAGCAAAAATGACAAAACGAAGGAACGCTCCTCTGCAGAACCTCCAGGAAAAAGTCACAGCCACAGAGCTGCTCAAGGCAGATCTAGACAACATACTGGATCAAGAATTTAAAAAACTTGTCATAAAATTAATTGCTGGGGTTGAAAAAAGCATCAAGGAATCAACTGAGACAATGACTAGGCACTTTGAAAATAGGAGTGATGAGTTTAAAAAGGCTATAAATGAGGTGAATAACAAAATGGAGGTAGCCACCTCAAGGATTGACGAGGCAGAGAGAAGAATAGGTGAAGTAGAAGATATAGTTATAGCAAAAGAGGAAGCTGAAAAAAAGAGAGAGAAATTAATCCAGGAGCAGGAAAGGAGAATTTGAGACCTGAGTGATACAATCAAACGAAACAACATCTGTATCATAGGAATTCCTGAAGAGGAAGACACAGAGAAAGGTCCTGAAGGGATACTAGACCAAATTATAACTGAGAATTTCCCAAATCATGGGAAAGAAATAGACATTCAAATTCAAGAGGCACAAAGAACCCCCATAAGACGTAATTTAATTCGACCTTCGGCACAACATATCATAGTGAAACTGGCAAAATATAAAGATAAAGAGAGAATTCTGAAAGCAGCTAGGGAGAAAAGGGCCCTCACATACAAAGGGAAACCTATCAGAGTGGTTACAGACCTATTGAATAAAACTTGGCAGGCCAGGAAGGAATGGCAAGAAATCTTCAATGTGATGAACAGAAAAAACATGCAGCCAAGAATCCTTTATCCAGCAAGCCTGTCATTCAAAATAGAAGGAGAGATAAAAGTGTTCCCAAATAAACAAAAATTGAGAGAATTCATGACCATCAAGCCAGCCCTACAAGAAATCCTAAGAGGGACTCTATGAGGGAAATGTTGCAAAGAATACAAGGTGCCAGAGACACCACTATAAACATGAATTCTAAGGGGGCGCCTGGGTGGCTCAGTTGGTTAAGCCTCTGACTTCGGCTCAGGTCAGATCTCACGTTCGTGGGTTCGAGCCCCGCGTCAGGCTCTGTTCTGACAGCTCAGAGCCTGGAGCCTGCTTCCGGTTCTGTCTCCTTCTCTCTCTGCCCCTCCCCCTCTCATGCTCTGTCTCTCTCTGTATCAAAAATAAATAAAACATTAAAAAATTAAAAAAAAACACATGAATTCTAGGGAGAACAAAATGACTCTAAACCCACATTTTTCAATAATAACACTGAATGTTAATGGACTGAATGCTCCAACCAAACGACACAGGGTAGCAGAATGGATAAAAAAACAAAATCCATCTATTTGCTGTCTACAAGAGACTCATTTTCGACCGGAAGACACCTTCAGGTTGAAAGTAAAGGGATGGAGAAATATCTATCATGAGACTGGAAGCCAAAAGAAAGCTGGAGTAGTCATACTTATATCAGACAAACTGACTTTAAAGTAAAGGCAGTAACAAGAGATGAAGAAGGACATTATATAATAATTACAGGGTCTCTCCATCAGGAAGAGCTAACAATTATAAATATCTATGCGACAAATTTGGGAGCACCCAGATACATAAAACAATTAATCACAGACAGAAACAATCTTATTGACAAGAATGTGCTAATTGCAGGGGACTTTAATACTCCACTGATAGCAAGGGATAGATCAACCAGACAGAAAATCACTAAAGAAGCAATGGACCTGAACGACACATTGGAACAGATGGAACTGATAGATATATTTAGAACTCTGCATCCTGAAGAGAGGAAATTCACCTTCTTTTCGAGTGCACATGGCACATTCTCCAAGATAGATCACATACTGGGGCATAAAGCAGCCCTCCATAAGGATAAATGAATAGAGATCATACCATGCACACTTTCAGATCACAATGCTATGAAACTTGAAATTGACCACAGGAAAAAGTCTGGAAAACCTCCAAAAATATGGAGGTTAAAAACCACCCTACTAAAGGATGATTGGGTTAATCGGGCAATTAGAGAAGAAATTAAAAAATATATGGAAACCAATGAAAGCGAAAATACAACAATCCAAAATCTCTGAGACGCAGCAAAGGCAGTCCTAAGAGGAAAGTATATTGCAATCCAGCCCAATCTCAACAAACTAGAAAAAGTGCAAATTCAAAATTTAACAGAGCACCTACTGGAACTAGAAGGGAAGCAGCAAGAGCACCCGAAACCCAGCAGAATTAAAGAAATAATAAAGATCAGGGCAGAAATAAACAATATAGAATCCAAAAGAGCAGTCGAGCAGATCAATGAAACCAAGAGTTGGTTCTTTGAAAAAATAAACAAAATTGATAAACCTCTAGCCAGGCTCCTCAGAAAGAAAAGAGAGAGCACCCAGATAGACAAAATCATGAATGAAAAAGGATCTATTAAAACCAATCCCTTATAAATACAAGCAATCATCAGAGATTACTATGAAAAATTATATGCCAGCAAACTGGACAACCTAGAAGAAATGGAAAAATTCCTAAATGCACATGCACTGCCAAAATTCAAACAGGAAGAGATAGAAAGCATAAATAGATGATAACCAGTGAAGAAATCGAATCCATTATCAAAAATCTCCCAACGAATAAGAGCCCAGGGCCAGATGGCTTCCCAGGGGAATTATACCAGACATTTAAAGCAGAGCTCATACCCATTCTTCTCAAACTATTCCAAAAAATAGAAATAGAAGGAAAACTTCCAAACTCATTCTACGAAGCCAGCATCACCTTGATACCCAAACCAGACAGAGACCCAGCCAAAAAAGAGAACTACAGACCAATATCCTTAATGAATACAGATGCAAAAATACTCAACAAGATAC
>PJEM01005546.1:0-127973 GCA_004023845.1 Helogale parvula
CAGGAGCTTGCTGGCGGCGGCCGGGCTTTGTCATCGGAACGCACACACAGACACGCACACGCGCGCACCCGGCCGCCACGGGACCGCGGCGGCCGCTGCGCTGTGCCCTTCCTCCCTGCGCTCCCCTCCCCGCCCCCTCTTTTTAAGAGCTCCACCAAACCCTTTCTTCCGTCCTTTATGTATGCGGTCCTTTTAAGCGAGGAGCCCGGGAAGCATTTGAGGGGGGACTTCCCGCGGGGCGCGGGACGGCAGGACTCAGGACGCGCGCGGAGAGGACGCGTGGGCAGCCGGGCTTTGTTCTGCCCCTTGTCCGGGTCCGGAGGGCGGAAAAGTCTCTGCCGCCCTAGGGCACGCCGGCGAACTGGCGGCGCCTAACACCAGCAACCCCCCACCGCCACCAACTGGAACGTGAAATCCCCATCCGGAGTTCACTTCGTTCGGACCCTGTCCGGGTGGGGTGCATCGCCTCGGGGAGGGTCTCCTGGTCCACAAGTGGCTCTCCCCTTACAGACAAATGTGCAGTGTCATTATGGTGGCTCCTGTTGCTCGGACCCCGGGGTGCTCGGGCGGCGCGCGTACCCCATCCCTACACGGCGTGGAGGGCGGAGGGGGGCGCCCTGAGGCTAGGGCTCCCCGGGGGGCTGCGTGGAGGAGACGCCGCGTCGGGCCCTCCCGCACCTCCCGGCTGCCTTCTGAGACCGCGAGCACGGAGCCAGGGCGGCCTCTCGCCTTTCATTACCGGGCCTACGAAAGCAGCAGCCCAGGCAAATATGTAGCTATTAAAATTAATCGCCCTGCGTTGTCAGCTGAACATAATGCAAATTATTTATGGGCTGTCTGCGCAATATTTATCATCGTGCAGGCTCCAGGCGCTTCGTGCCTCCCGGCCTCCCCCGCCCGCCCCGGCCCGCGCAGGGCGAAGCTGCGCACAGGCTGTGGCGACCTGGGGGCTCTGGGCACCCGAGTGGGGTTCCGAAGGCTGCTTTCCAGGCCGAGAGCCTCATTTTAGTTGCTGACACTCCTGCCACAATTGCTGGAGGCCTACTACGTGCAAAATTAGGAGGTCTGCGAAATTGGGGGGGGGGGAGGCGTTACAAACCAATTTGGAGAAATCGTAACCAAATAGACAAATTCAGGCCCGAGGGGCGACATAGGCGGAGTAGTGATTTTTCTGTGGCTCAAGTCTGTTCTCCGACCCGAGAAACCTGTTTGCAGAAGCTGGATTCCCAGTCTGTGGAACCAAGAGCCTCGGAGATGCTCCCCAGATCCGAGGAGGGCCCATGCTGTGGACTGGAACAGGAATTCGGTGTCCTAGGAGCCTCAAAACTTGTTTGCAGATCGCAGATAACAGATTAACTGCTAATTGTCGGAATCGGCCAACCATTTAGTTTATCACTGCTGGGGGCCCCTTGGTATTCGCTGCACTTTTTATATGCAAAAACAGCCTTGGTACCTCCTAAACGGCTTTTGTGCGGCTTTTGTTTCTCTTTCAAATACGGTGTTTTAAAAAACAGCAGCAACACGCTACCCCACCCCCTCTCCAACCAAGCCTTCTCATTAAAAAAAAAAAAAAAAACAGAAAGGAAAAAACAGGAGGAGAAATAATCTATAGGACAATCCCCCCCTACTGGTCGGCGCTGGTGTTAGGGCTTTTTCCGCAGATCGAGTCGCCCTGGGCTGCAGAGGTAAACAGGCTTTCTGCACCGCTGCTAAATGAATCTGGAGGGGGAAGAGAGGGACTACGGGGAGGAGGAGGCCTCGGGATCCGGGCTGGGTGCCAGGGAGGGGAGGCCGCAGCACAGGGGGCAGCGGGGTGGAGGCGAGCTGACCCTGTCCAGAGGCCTCAGGGCCAGGGAGTGGAGAGGAAGGTCGGTGGGCGGTCCAGCCAGAGGCCCCCGCCTGCAATCTGCTAGGCTGAGTGAATGCACAGCCTGGGCCTCGGTCCCCAGCGTGCCTGGGCGCCACCTGGGGCCGGTCACGCTGCGTGAGTCCATCTGTGGGGAAGGAGGTCAGGGGGAGCCCCCTTCCACACACGGTTTTAACAGCTCTGGGCCTTCAGGGTGCAGAGGCTGGCTTAGGTCTTTCTTCTGATGTTCATTTTAAGCATGTTCTTGCCCTTCTTCAATGTCCCCACCCCGAATGCCAACATCATCTCATACTCAGCTGACCCAGCCAGAGTCAGGGCCTACTTCCGGGGTCCTGAGGGGGTGGGGTGGCTGTCTACGGCTTTTGCTCTGCTCTCCAGACTAACTGAAGTGGCTAGAAAGCTACTTCGGATTTATATTCTTCATCCGGATTTCTTCTCCTTACAGTGCTTTTGAGCTCATTTTAAGGTCCCTTTTCTTTCCATTGAACCCCCCACTTTTTGATGGAAATTCTTCTTAGAACATTCCAAGGATTCTCCCACCACTTCAGAAGCTTAAGTTGAAGTGACGGAAAAGAAAACGAGGTTCGACACATTAAGTTGCATTTGGATCCCCTTTATCTTGCACATCCCTGCATGGGTTTGAGAAAGGGCTGGTTTTTCCCCCCACTTTGGTTTGTTTTCTAATGAACAAATCGATGTGTTTTCTAGGGTAGAGAGGCTGAACATGGATCGCAGTGAAGTGGAGGGGTGGAGCCCCTTTCACAAAGTGCTTTGACAATTTGGTCCTCAGGATCCCGCCTGAGCAGGGAAGGGTACCGGTTATTGTTCCCATTTTCCAGCTGAGGAGACTGAGCCCCTCCTCCCCATACATTTTAGGAATCTGGTCTTCCTCACTGAACTAGGGCCAGAAGCCAGTCGATGCCTGCCTGCTCCTGCCTGCTCCTGCTGGCCTCCACCCTCCTCCAGATGAGTGTCATTTAGTAAATACTACATCCTTTTCTGAGATGTATCTACTGGGGTCCTGGGCCACCCTCAGGGAGGCGGGGGAGGGAGGTTGAGGCATCCCCCACCGCCGGCGTTTGGGGCAGTTCAAACCTCAGAGATCTCAGCTCTCACAGCCTCCTGTTTACTCACTTGCCTCCACCGAGTCAATTTCGACTGCAGACCCGGGAGGACAATTTTAAAGTGTTTCTGCAGACAGACCCTCTGGCCGCGCCGGAAGTGTTTTATGGACCTGTGAGCCGAGTTAATCCCAGGAGGGGCGGCAGGATTAGTCCCTGGTGTAGGTGGGGGATTCCTGTGTTAAGGTTTAATCCCCATGGGCGGAGAAGAGAGGCAGAGGGGGAGGATTGCGTGACTTTGGTAATGTGTGCCCCCTCCCCATTAAACTCTGCGACTCGGGCCCGAGGCCGATGGAAACTGAGGCACGTGGCCCAGGACCTCGATCCTTGGCGAGGCGAGGCGGTAGGGAGCCGGAGGCGCTTCGCGTAGACGCGCCTCGGGGGACCAGCAGGGACGTGGAGTGCGAGCGGAGAGCGCGGTTGTGTTTTTCCCCGGGTTTTATTCTCCCAGCCCTGTGGAAAGGAGGAGAGCCGCAACCCGGGGAGGGAGCCGGAAAGAAACACTTAATCACCGGCGTCTTGCTGCTCGTCACGCGAAGATGGCAGCGGCTCCCCTGGGTTTCAAGGTTCCGGGAAAGGCGTGTGTTCTGCCTCGAGGCGTGCGGGCTGCTGCGCTCCCTCCCTCGACTCGGCGGCCGGTCCAGCCTCTCGGAGCCGCTCTCAACGCCCGAAAGTGCGGCCAGGGCGGCCGGTCTCCCCCTCTGCCGGCCCCGGGCGGTGGCCAGGGCGGCGGGTCCAGGAGTCCCCCGCTTGCTAAAATTAAAGGCTCGAGGAGGTGGGGCGCGGATCGCCCAGCGCCGGCTCGACCACGAACCACCTCCCTCCCAGCCCCCACACCCCCTACGCCGGCCGGGGCACGCAAGGGCGTCAAGCTGTGGCCAATGCTAGACCTGCGGGGTATATTCCTACTAGCCGTGGCTGAGCCAGCCTTCGCGGGAGAGGGGATTTATCACCACCCCCATCCATGCGCTCACCCCACTTGCCTGACCCTCCCCTTTGAGCCCCGAACCATCAGGAAACACAGCGCACAGGTCCCTGGCCGGCCTCCGCCACTTGCCGGGAGGGGGTGGGGGTAGAAGGAGATCCACAGGCCTGACCACGGGCCCCAGGGGTGCAGCGTGCGCACTGACGCTAGGGAAGTGGAGTGCATCTCGGCCCCTCCACCCTGAGTCCACACCCGGGGCAGCACACAACCGGCAAGAGCTTCCGACGCGCCCTAGCTGGGAGGAGGAAGGGAAGGCAGAGGCCCGGGCGGCCCCGGCGGCGCGCTTGGATCCCGTGCACGCGCATGCTCTCTCCCGGAAAGGGGGTCCAGTGTTTACGAGAGACAGGGGGATTGTGAACGACCCAGAGCCAGCCACCCCCGCCCCAGCCCCCCGGGACCGACTAGCTGGCCTCTCCAGCCCCCAGCCATGGAGCCCCGTGCCGGCTCAAGAGGAGGGGAGCCGGGAACCTCAGGTGGCGCTACGACATCTGTCCAGCTCTGCCGGAGGAGCCCAGGGGTGCGGGTGCACCCGGCGCCCAGGGGCCCCTGTGACCCAGCCGGCCCCCCAAGCGTCCGTTTAGTTCCACCTCCCGGGACCACTGACACTTGGCGATAAGGAGTTCCTCCGCAATCGGCTGTCCCCAGCCCCCAGTCACCTCCGGTGGACGTGACCACCGGATGCTATGCGGCAAAATGGGGGCAAGGGGTCTTTACACGGCCGTCTCTGACTCCTTCTCCAACGCGGAGCCACAATAACGTGCTTCTGTACGAAGCCCCTAAACTTTCTTTTGCAAAATCAGGTCCAGATGTTGGGTCTTCTCGTCTCTTTCCACAACTCCTTCCTTTGGAAGGTAGGGGGTCCAGGCAGGCCACCTAGAGACATCTCCCAAAGGGCTCACCTTCACTACACACCAGGGGCTCGCAGCAAGGTGCCCCTTCCCTCCCACAGGGCAATCCCGACCCTATCCCAAACAGTGTTGCTTGGGGCCAGTCGCTTAACACTTCCGGGCTCCAGTGATCTCCTCTGTAAAAGGAGGCCAATAGCAGTATCTAATTCATCGGGTTGTTCTGAGGATGATCTGAGTTAATACTTAAAACACCTAGTAAGCTGTGTCTCCTACAGTGCTACAATGCATCTGTTGTTAGGACTTGATACTCTCTTACCTTTGGATAGGGACAGGGTAGGTTCCCAAAGGCCTATATGGAGTCAGGGGTTTGGGGAGGGAGGAAAGGGCACTACTGCTCACCCAGAAAGGGCTAGAAGGCAAAACAGGTTCAAACAGGCTCCACTACACTTTCCCTTAAAGGCCTGCGTGTGCAGTAGTGATGTAGGGAGGAACGCACGCTTTAATGGTGCTCATTTAGACTGGATTAATGGGACGCTTCTGCTGGGGCTCAGGCACCATTACCCACCACCCTCTCCCTGAGGCCGTGGGTAAACAGCACCAGCGGAGAGGACCTCCAGTTGACTCTTCTAGGCTGCCCTTTTTTGATGGCTCAAAGCTACCTCCTATAAATCAGGCCTTGGAGGTGCTGGGCAGACGCCACATCCTCTGGGGGATGCCCTGTAGTGGGGAGTTTAACTCTGGTCCACAGCCGGGATGTGAAAGGCCTAGTTCCTGGGCTGTTGGTGGGCCTCATTTTAAGGACACATATGCACCACTACTTATGGAATTAGACTTGGTCAGATTTCTAACTTCAAGAAGCTTCTCATTTCCTTTGGAATGGTGTCTCATGTGCGATGGGGAGGAGGTGGGGCAGAGAAGGGTCTGAGGAGGCCTCAGCGCCACTGGCTCTGGGGTCTGGCCTCTCCCAGGTCACTCATAATTCATTAGGTGGAACAGCCTTTTCCTTTTCAAAGACAACGCAAATGGCCTTTCGCTAACGTGGCTGCAGGCATCCGCCTAATCACTGAAATGTGCTGGCGGTGCGCTCTAGCTCTCGGTTGATCCTTATCGGAACTGTGCGTGCCAGGCTGCCGGCCCCGCGCGAGACAAAGGCGCGGCTGACTCCAGGTTTGCTCCCGAAGCCTCAGGGTCACCTACGGGGCTTCCCCTTTGCTGCCTCTGGCCCCCAAGCCGCTGCCCGGAACACACCCGCAGCCCTAAATCAGAATTCCAGTTCTCGAGCGCCACCCGGAGAGTTCACATTTCCCCTCTTCCGAGGAGGCGCGTGGTGCGCGAGCGAGAGACTGAAGGTGGTGCAGCACACGTCTGGCTGGGGGGGGGGGGGGGGGAGAGCTTCCCCGCACCCAGCTGCACGTACACAGGAAAAGAAAAAGCCAAGTGAAAAACGTGGGCTTAGAAGCCAAAACCCTGGGCGATCTAAGTACAAACAATACTAGACAGGCGTTTGCAAGGAGTAAGCAACCTCTAAATAGAAGCACCTAAAATAAATCCCTTTTTAGAGTTATATTAAAAGTCCTTCAAGGTGGAGTGCAAAGGGGACCGCGCCTTCTTAAAGACACACACGAGCCGTGCCAAGGTACATCGTCCTCAGCCCAGCTCCTCCTGGGCTACGTTTTAATACCAGGCAGAAAGCGAGGTTTTCATTCCCATCTACCGATTAACCAGTTCTCATAGTATTTAAAACTGACTCAACGTGTACTCGATTGAAAAAATTGATCTCGCTTGAAAGATACATGGACGACCTGTATTTAGATAGGCTAAGTTCCGGCAGCTGTCTGACCCCATTTGTCTAGTCTCTCTAAGAATCCACGTTTTCTAGCCCGGGAAGGGGCAGGCGGCCCTCGTGGCTCCCCCTCCGGCGGTTTCCTGGCGAGGCGCCCATCCTCCCCAAGCACCGGGAACGGAGGCGGTCGCATTAATACTCGCGGGCAGCCTGCTCTGACCTATACTGTCATTTTTTCCATCGGTCAGAATTGGGCTGGGGAGGGGGGTTCTCCTCCGAGGGGCTCTGCACGGATCATTGGGTTTTCCCCGGCGAACTTAACACGGAGGCAAAAGGGGCAGATGGAAACCAGGCCTCCGCTGGCCGGGCGCGCGTAAGCGCCGCACTCTGCAGCTCGACGCAAAGCCAGGGCTGGATTTTCGCGGCCCGGGCCCGGCGGCCTCCCCGCGCCGGCGCGATCCTCTCTCCCTCGGGCTGAGCAAACGTGCTCGCCTAATTCCGCCCTGGAGACAGCAGCTGTGCGGCGAGAGCGGAGGGGAGGGGGGTAGACTGCAACTTTTCCAACAGAAAGTGTATGCGCACAGGAGAGGTGAAGGCCCACCCCGATTCTGTGCACGTACAGACACAGCATCTAATCAGTGTCACTGCCAGGAATACGCTTCCGCGGCGGGCGACACCCCCGCCCCCGCCAACCTGCAGGAGGGAGGGGGGAATGCAAATGGCGTCTCACGTCGTCCCAGACTCTGCCCAGCTCCCGCTGCCCCGCGACCCCGAACAGACGTCGCAGCGGGCCAAGCGCCAGCATTCTGGGGACGCGAACACGGTGGTGGCCCGCGCCCCTCTCCTGCGCCAGGGTCTCGGGAAAAGGAACCAGCACCACTCCCCGTTCCGAGGCCATTCTCCCGCCCCCACGTCCGGAAAAGCCACCCTTCCCCGACTGGGGTGGCGGGGTGGGGAGAGGGGACGCGGGAAACTTTGCGAGACAACTGTTCCGAGCCTTCCTCGCGTGGCGCGGGAGAGGAACGTGGGTGGGCTTCCCGTCCGGGGCCTGACCACACTCCTCCACTCTACCAGGCCTCGGACCTGAACCTCGTGGGCTACGGCAGCGGGGAACACATTGCAAACCACTGGGCGGGGGGAGGACACCAAAGTCGGGCGTCTTCAAGGGCTCTGGCGGGTGGCCAAGTTTGTGTCCTTTGCCTCCCACGCTGGAGTAGAGCGCACCGCTTTGGGGGAAGCGTGAGACTCCTCACCCCTGGCCACGAGGCCACGCCAGTCCGCAAGGTGGGGCCGATGGTTTCTCTACGGCACCCTCTCCCGCTCTGCGGCCGCCGCGAGGCTCGCACACCCCCGGGGAGTCCCTAGAGAGCCCCCAGAGACGGCCCGCGCCCTCGCTCGCCGGCTTTTCCGGGGGAGGGGGAGGCGCGTGTGTCGTGTGCACCACGGCTCCGGCTCGCACACTCCGCGGAGCCACCTCGGCAGCCCTCCCCGGCCATGGCCTCAGCCGATCCCCGCCCGGAGTCGCCCCGCGGGATGCAGACTCCAGCATGCGGAACGGGGCGCCCCTGGGACGCAGGCGGGGATGGCGGTTCCGGTCGTTCCGGGATTTGCGTGCGAGAAGAAAACAAGGCCGGCGACTAGAGGAGCGGCGCCTCCATTCTCAGGGTGCAGACGCCCACGCAGTCTCCGCGGCGGTCCCGCCACCGTCACTCCGGCCTCGGGGGCCCGTTTCCGCACCCCCACCCCACCCCCCAGCAATTCCTCGTCCCGCCTGTGCCGCACCACGCGGAGCCCCGAGCACCCCGGCTCCCACACCAGCCCCCCCTCCACCCCCCTAACTTGCGCGCCTCCCTCGCCCCGGGCCCCTAGCACGCCGGTTCTACCCTCGGCTGCGAAAACCGCCACCCCCGCCCGGCCGGGCCCTTGTCCCAGCCTGGCTCCCCCGCCAGCTGCGCCGCCACCGCCGCACGTGACCCGCCCCCGTCGCGGCTTCCGCTGAGCTGCCTGTTCCGGAGCACAAACAATTTCTGCTCTGACGCGGGGTCTCTCGGGCCCTGGCGTCCTCTCCTCCCTGCCCCCCCCTTCCGGGTACGAGAACTCAAAACAACTCGCTGACCTTCGGGCCGACCAGCTCCGGCTTCCACCGACTCCGGCATTCCGTTCAAACCCAGCAGCGGCAGCTTCTAAGATTTCACTCCGCGCTGGGCTGGGGGGAGGGGGTGATTTCTCCAGGAGGGGGTGTCTCAGATCGAAAGAACCACTTCACGCTCCTTCCTCTCCTCCAAAGTGAGTTTTTAGACTATCCGGAGGCCCTGGGGAAACGCTTGCAGCCGCGCGCGAAGAAAGCACCCCTCCACCCCCACCCTACGCATATGCCGCCTTGACTAGTGTCTGACCCGATTTCCAGGGTCACAGCCCAGCGGCAGAGGGCCTGGCCAGCCTCGGAAATACCACTCAGCGGTGGGCTGTGGCACCGAGCAGAGCTGGGGTGGAGTGGGGAGAGTGCGTTAAATAATTAATAGTAGTTCCCACTTCCGCTTTATGCTGAGTATTTCAGAAGCTCTCCAACTTCGCAGATCAAGAAACTGAGGCGCAGAGAATGGTCAGTTACGGAACTAGCTCAGGGTCGCCCAACTAGTTAAACGACGTAGCGAGAATTTGAACCCGGTTCTCCCAGAGTCCAGGGTGGTGAAACATTCTGCTGTGGTGCTCACCTTGGAATCAAAAGTACAGACCCGTCTGCGAAAACCTAGTGTTCGCTCCAGGGCTCTGTATTTTGCAGGAGGCATTGTGATTGGTGGGTGCATAGCAGGCACTCAAATATTGATGGAATGACTGGGTCCCTGAATGGGTGACCGACACAATCACTGACGGCCAGTGATTTTTAGAGAAAACAGCCTTATTGTTCCAAGAGGATCGTCTTACCTTAATAAAACCTTTGTTTTTTGAGTGTTTGCGGCTAGCAGGAAACTCTTATTCAAAAACATATTAACCTCCCACCCCTCCCTCCCAGCCAATCAGCCTGGCAGTATTTGAACTTGCTGGGGCACATACCCAAGGCAGCTTTTACTTGGTGTCAGCCATTTTTTTCTCCACCGGTTGTTTCTCTGTAGGCTTCTGCACAGGGTCAGGCAGCCTGAACCTGCATTTGAAGTGATTCTGAACCTATTGCAGGAAGGGAGTGTGCACCCACCAAACACTGCACATCGGCTTCCCTTGCACAGGCAGGTGGTTGTGCGCTCGGGGAAGCATATGGCTTGCAGCTCAGTGCTTACTTGTTGCAGTCACGGACCACATAAGGACCACCACCGAAGTGCAGGTAGCTTCACTCACGGTCCTCACCAGCTGTGAGGTCACATCACCACCACGCAGTCGGCTACCTTTACCCATTGCCGTGAAGAGAGCTGCTCCTGGTGCTCTGCGTGGTCCCTCCTCCTGACGGTGGTCCGAGACAGGATGCGATTTTTAAAAAGGGGCGCCTGGGTGGCTCAGTTGGTTAAGCGGCCGACTTGCGCTCAGGCCATGATCTCACGGTTTGTGGGTTCAAGCCCGGCGTTAGGCTCTGTGCTGGCAGCTCAAAGCCTGGAGCCTGCTTCTGATTCTGTGATTCCCTCTCTCTCTGACCATCCCCTGCTTATGTTCTGCGTCTCTCTCTCAAAAATAAATAAATGTAAAAAAAAAATAAAGTCTTGGGGTACCTGGGTGGCTCAGTAGGTTGAGCGTCTGACTCTTGGTTTCGGCTCAAGTCATGATGTCACAGTTTGTGGGATCGAGCCCTGCATCTGGCTCTGCGCTGACAGTGAGGAGCCTACTTGGGATTCTCTCTCCCTCTTTCTCTCCGTCCTTACCCCCCTCTCTGTCGCTGTCTCAAAAATAAATAAACATTAAAAAAAAATAGATGGAAAGCTTCACATTTACAAACAATTTCTCAGGTGCCTGGGTGGCTCAGTCGTTAAGCATTTGACTTGGGCTCAGGTCATGATCTCACAGTTGGTGAGTTCGATTCCCACATTGGGTGAGCTCGAGCCCTGCATTGGGTGAGCATGAGCTGTGCTTCGGGTGAACCCCACTTCTCTCTTTCTCTCTCTTTCTCTGCCATTTGCTCAGTTGTGCCCCCCTTCCAAAAAACCTCTATTTAGATAATCCAATAGAATGGACTTTTTTTTTTATCGTCTTGTTATTCTTCCCTCCTGATTTTGTTTACTTCTTTTCTTTTTAACTTTTATTTATTTTTGAGAGAGAGAGGAAGTGGGGGAAGGGCATGGAGTTAGGGGGGGACTGAAGATCCTAAGTGCGCTCCTTGCTGACAGCAGCAAGCCCAAGGTAGGGCTGGAACTCACGAACAGCAAGATTGTGACCCGAGCCGAAGTCTGAGGCTTAATTCACTGAGCCACCCAGGTGCCGTTTCCCTCCTCATTTTCTGAACGTAACCACTTGTCCCTTCTGTGTCACTAGTTGGGCAAGCTGAAATGAGGACAAATTTCACTTCAGATTACCTGGAAATAAACTTTCTCTTTTCCGATTTGACTCCTCCAGCATCTGCTGGATGCGTCTGTGGTGTAAATCACTACATGAGGCAGAACACAGAGGAGGAAAATGGTCTCTGTTTCTGATTATTGATATAGCCTGTTCTCCACCCCCCACCCCCCCACCCGTCTCCTCTCCCCCTTCCTCCTTCCCTCCCGCCCTTTCTGACAGTTGTCTACTTTGGCTCATGTCCCTAGGATTATTAACCAAGAAATGAAAATGTTTATTTTCTAAGTAACAGCCCAGTCTTGACTCTAAGGCTGGGGTTTCGGCAGCCTCTTTTACAGTCTGATCTGGAGTGACCAGCGGGACCCTGTGACCTCAGCCTGTGGCCAGCCCGACTTGGAAGCATGAGATGATGTCCAAAGAGGCCACGGGCCTCAATCCCACGTGGCTGGATTGTAGCTGAGAACAGCCTTGCTTACCCTTGTGCAGGGGGACGGGTGGTAAGTGATGCTGAACGGGAGGTTCAGGATGCTAATTTGATTTATTATCTGTGTACAGCCTGGGGACGAGAAAAGGCTCATAAAAGTGTTCTAGGCTGGTCATTCTGAATGTGAGCATTTATTTATCTGCAAAGCTGCCGAATGCCCCTGCAGGAAGTCTCGGCCACAACAACCCCTGGCTGCACAGACAAAAGTCCCCCCTTTACACAGGGCTGCTCTTATTGTTTCCAACAGCTTTGTGCTTTCCCTGGGGGAAGAGGAGAGTCACACAGCAAGTTTTCTTCCTCTTTTCTCACGCTGCAGAGGAAGTGATGTTGTGGAAACGGTGGCATTCACTTGGCCTGCGAGCCGCATCGGAGCCGGAGTTGGGAATAGTTCTGTGCAGGGCGCGTTTCTATGGCTTATCTCCTCCAGGCCGCAAGCAACCCAGCCCGAGTCTGAGTGTGGGGATGGTGGGCAATCACAGGTGGCACGAAGCAAGAGGAATCATACTTGAGAAGAATTTCCTGTGTACAAGGGGCTCCTTGGAGAGGGTGGCTGCAGACCCCTTGAGCCTGCTTTCTTCTGGAGTACTTTTCTTTTTCTTTAAACATTTTTTAAATGTTTTTAAATTTATTTTTGAGAGACAGAGAGAGACAGAACATGAGCAGGGGACGGTCAGAGAGAGAGGGAAACACAGACTCTGAAGCAGGCTCCCAGCTCTGAGCTAGCGGTCAGCACAGAGCCCGACGTGGGGCTCGAACCCACGAACTGTGAGATCATGACCTGAGCCGAAGCCGGATGCTCAACCAACTGAGCCACCCAGGCACCCGAGGAGTACTTTTCATTTATTCTTTTTTTTTTTTTAAGTTTATTTATTTTGAGAAAGAGAGAGAGAGAGAGCGTGCATGGGTGTGTGTGCGCGTGAGCGAAGGATAAGCAGATAGAGAGTGGGAGAGAGAGAATCCCAAGCAGGCTCTGCACTGTCACCACAGAGCCCGATGCGGGGTCCAAGCCCATGAACCCATGAGATCATGACCTGAGCTGTCAGCACAGAGCCTGACACGGGGCTCAAGCCCACGAACCGTGAGATTATGACCTGAACTGGACGCTTAACTGACTGAGTCACCCAGGCGCCCCTCATCTGTTCTTTATTCACTTATGGGACAATATTTCAGGATCACTCACATCACGCCAGGTGTGCAAAGGTAAGCAAAAGAGACAGCGTCCCTGCCCTCGAAGAGCTTACATTCTACTTTGCTTGGCATACAAATGGCACGGGATTGTGGTGCCACCACCAAATCCTTTAGGTCCTGCATCCATAACATCTATCCTTACACATCTGACTGCCTTCATTCGGTTCCCCTCGGACTCTTTGGGAAGCAATTGAACCCTCCCTCCCCAAACTCACCTCCTCCATCTGATCGTGCCACGCACTGCTTTAAAATCCTCCAAGCAGCCAGAATGGGCGGGCCAAGGGGCTCAAGGGACACCCCCTTCCAAATGAGTCAGCCACCTTTAAAAAGATTTCTCAGAAGTCTCGCCCGGTGATTTCCACTTCCGGCTTATTGGCCCCCTCTCGCTGCAAGGGAAGCCGAACGATGTTACCTTTCAGGTTACGTGTGTTGCTGCCTGAAGTTCCCAAGAAAAGGGGTGGCCATCAGGGTAGCCAGCCAGTCACCTCTGCTCATCTGCTCCCTGGGAAATGACCCTGGGGTCGGGACGCCAGCAGCCTCTATGTCACTTGGGCCAGTTTCTGTCCCCTGCCCCCGGAGCACGACCAATTGGAAGAGAAAGCTGGTCGGTCAGGCCAGGTCTGGGTCCGTGGTGTGTGACCGTGGCAGGCACACAGCTCCGTGCTCGAAAGAGCCCCACGCTCAGGCTTCCGTGCTGTGCAGTTGCCGTCCTGACATTCTGAATACTGTGATTTTGAATTCGTGTTTGGTCCGTGAAGCCTAATGCGACCACAGAGTGTGAACCAGGGGCTTGGAGCCTCGGCTCGTGTATGGTCTCACCGCCTGGTTTACCTCCCTGAGATGGGTTCTCTGATGCCTGCCCCTTGACTCCCGGTGCCCCCAGCCCTGCCTGGCTTCCCGGATACCCTCCTGGTTGAGGCTGCCGCCGCCTTCTGCCCCTGGTAGGGACCTGGGTTCTAACACTGGGAAGGTCGGGGTCGGGGTCAGGTGTGCACAGCACCTTGGTGTGAAACAAGGAGGCAGCTCTCCCTGCCCCTGGCTGGGGCCCTGCATTTTCATTCTGTTCTGGGCCCTGCAAGTTATGTAGTCAGTCCTGCCGGACCATGGATCCATTGTGTTCCAGTCTGTGTAGGCCAGGCCGGGGCCAGCCGGTCTGGAGAAAGGCAGAGAATAATAAAGATGTGCAGAGTGCCTCTGGGGCCCCAAAGAGGGCATAGATGAGTTCCTGGAGGGGATTCAGTGCCCGGGTCCCGCCCCCAAGGAGACCTGGAGGAGTTTCTGCTCCCGTTGTGTTGAATGGGTTTCCCTGATTGCCAACTATAAGTTCCCCAACCCCTCCCCACCCCCAGAGAAAGAAAACTTGGTTTGCAGTTCATAGGACTGGGCTGCAGTCCCAATTTCGCCATTTCACTAACCGTGTGATATTGGGCAAGTTCGTTTTTCTCTCGGAGCCTTTATTTGCTCAACCTTAAAAAAAAATGACTGGACCTAATGGTGCCAACATTGTAGACTGCTATGAGGATTATCTGTTTGGGCCCTTTCTTGTTAATAGAGGGACTTAAGGCACAAAGCATGCAGGAAATTTAAAGCGAAATGACTTCCTTCTCTCACTACTTAAAAACTGCTTGTTTGAATTGGGAAACCCAGGTGGTTCAAATAGGGTGGGGGCGCCTGGGTGGCTCAGTCGTTTGAGGGTCTGCCTTCAGATCAGGCCATGATCTCATGGTTCACGGGTTCAAGCCCCGCATCGGGCTCCGTGCAGACAGCTTGGAGCCTGGAGCCTGCTTCTGATTCTTTATCTCCCTCCCCTGCCTGTGCTCGCGCGCGCGCTCTCTCTCTCTCTGTCTCTCTCTCTCTGGGTCTCTCAAAAACAAACAAATAAACATTAAAAAAATAAAGTATGGTCAAACAAGAGGTTTGAGGTCCAACAAGCTCATAGGTTTGAGCACTAGATAGGTTTGCTTAGCGCATTTCCATGACCAAAGACTGAACACATAAGGTAGATATTCCACTCACGTGTTGGTGCACAGTGAACAGCACCCGAAGTCAGTGGTTTAAAATAACAACCATGTTACTATATCCCATGATCTTGTGAGCCAGGAATTGAGGCAAGACTAGGATAGGTGATTCTTCTGTTCCGTGTGTGATCGGCTAACCTTTCTCACTGGTACCAGGTGGTGGATGCGCCTCAGACATCACTTCTGCCAATTCGCTTAGTTACAAGAGAGTAACAAGTTCAGCCAGATTCAAAAGCAGAGCACACACAAGGGCGCGAACACCAGGAAATATGGGTCACAGAGGCCATCTTTGAAGACTGGCCATCAGAGTGGACTGGCCACTCATATATCTGTGCCCTTGGTCCTGGAGGCAGTGTGTGAGTACACAGATGGAAGCGTTCAGATCCATCCCCATCCATCATCAGAAGGGTTCTGGAAGGTTCTGAATGAGGAGCAGGAGATGGAAAGGCTCTTGGGAACATTAACCTCTGCAGAGTATCTGGGAGCTAAGTCCTTGGGCTTTGGATGTTAAACCCTAGTTCTGCTTTAAAACCAGCTTCTCAGGCTCTTGAACTTACAGAAAAAAATCTCAGATTCCTGTGAGGGAGTTACTATAATTAACTCCCTTTTTTTATATGAGGAAAAACTTAATTAAATTGCCCAGGGGCGCCTGAGTGGCCTAGTCAGTTAAGCATCTGACTCTTGATTTCTGCTAGGGTCATAATCTCATGGTTTGTGAGATCGAGCCCCACGTCAGGCTCTATGGTGACAGAACAGAGCCTGCTTGGGATTCTTTCTCTCTGTCCCTCCCCTGCTTGCATGCACATGGGCATGCATGTGTGCTCTCTCTCTCTTTGCTTCAAAATAAATAGGGATTTCTGCTGGGGTCATGATCTCACAGTTCGTGGGTTCGAGCCCTGTGTCAGGCTCTGTGCTGACAGCTCAGAGCCTAGAGCCTGCTTCAGATTCTGTGTCTCCCTCTCTGTCTCTGCCCCTTACCTGCTCATGCTCTGTTTCTCTGTGTCTCAAAAATAAATAAAACATAAAAAATTTTAAAAAATAAAAATAAATAAATAAGCTAAAAAAATTGCTCAGAGTCATAGCTAGAAAATGGTACATCTGGAATTTGAGCTCAGATATATCTAATGTCCAAACAGTAGGTCAGTGTAGCTCTTACAGTTCTAAGTAACTTTCCCAGGGTCACCCAGAGAAATCAGAAATACAGTTCAACATCCATTCATGATATAAATGCTTAACAGACTTAGAAGAGAATGGAAATTCTTTCACCTGATAAAGGGTATATACGCACAAAACTTACACCAAACAGTATACCTAATGGTAAAATATTGGACACCTTCCCTCCTGAGATCAGGAACTACGGAAGGACACCTGCTATCACTCCTTCTATTCATTATTGTTCTGGAGGTCATAGCCAGTGCAATAAAGCAAGAAAAAGAAATAAAACGCATCCAGAGTAAAAGGAAAAGATGAAACCGTCATTCACAGATGACATGGTTGTGCACAAAGAAATTTAGAAAAAAATCCTATAATCTAACTATCAGAATTAATAAGGGAATTCAGCAAGGTCACTGGATTTAATGTAGGATTTTCATGAGGCTTTAATGAAAAATTTATATCAGATACTAAACCCCAACCTATTTAAACCTCACAACCACCTCTCTTTGGCCTGTGGCACTGGTGACACTTCCTCCTTGACATTTCCTTTACTCTGGCTTCTTTGACACTATTTTACTTTTGTGCCCTGTATTCCTTTCCCTCCAGATTTCTCTCCCAGTCTCTCCTTCCTACAGCGTTGACCATGCTCAGAGTTCTGTCCACAGACAACGCTGTGACAAACACAGCTCCATCATGGTCTGCATGGAAGGCACCTCCCACAATTGTCTGACACCCTCATCATTTCTTCCCTGGACTCTCTCACTGACCTAGTCCTCGACTCTCCCGTCTCCAATCTCTTCTGTTTTCCCCGATTTTTTTTATTGCGGTAAAATACTCATAAGAGAAAACTTACTATCTTGACGATTGTACATGTACAGTTCCGTGGGATCAAGTACACTCATCTGCTTGTGCAAACATCGCTACCATCCTCCTACCTCCAGTCTTGCTCCTTTTGCATCCATCTGTCACACGCCCCCTCCCCCACAGGGTGACCTTCCTAAAATGCAACCTTCATCCTGGCCATCTTTCCTCTGTGTCAATTCTTTCAAGATCTTGAGACACCCTGGTTAGGTTTGGCGTCCTCTGAATGGTACAAGAGCCCACCGTAATCACCAGCCTGCTCACGTGCACCATCCATGCTCTTGCTTCCATTCCCGTCTTGATTTGGGTACCTCCAAAAGCTGACCCTGAGCCAGGGATTTTGGTGAGGAGGAGCACTGATCCCAGGAAGCACAGTGAGAGAGTGGGAATCAAGACAGGCCAAAAGAGGGCGCATTGGCGAGCAGGCTACGGATGCGGGCAAGAGGGCTGGATCCTGCTGATGCCTCTCTGGGATTCTGGGTAGCACATCCCCCCCCCCCCCCCCGTCGTCCCAGTGAAGGGTTGAGGAAGCTGGATTACTTGTCCCCCAACTCCCATCCAGGGGTGTGCTGGTAAACGAGCTCTCTGGGAGGACAAAGAAAGTCCCAATTTGTAGTGTTTGCCAGTTGCCATGATATATAGATTTCCTCCCGTGGCTGAGTCTAAGCTCGTGATGGTTGAACAATTGGCTTGCGAATTTTCCGAATACGTCACAGTCAGGCTCTCTGGAGCTAGTACCACTGCTCCAACACACCCCTGCGCTCATTCCGCATTAGTTGAGGGCTATTTCTGGGAAGCCAAGCACTTAGGATCTGCCCACACATATGGCGGCCAGCTGAGCATGCTTCAGAGGCCAGAGAACACCCTCTGATGGAGTTTCAGGAAGTCCTCATTGTATGCGGGAAGTCCTTCCAGGTGCCTTCCGAGCTGGGTGGAGGGACACGGGTGGGGCAGCAACAGAGCTTGCCGTGAGCTCATTGAAGGGCTGCTCCCCTGCCTCGGAATGCCGGTTCGCTCCCAGCCTCCCACTGGGCTGCTCATCCCTCAGTACTCAGCTGTGGTGTCACCACCTCCGTGAAGCCCTCCCTGCATTCGCACACACGGTCCTTGCTCTCATCACAGCCCCAAAGCGTGCCCCTTGGCTTGTGAATGGAGCCTGCCTTTCTCCCTCACTGGACTGCAAGTCGCCACGGCTGGTGATGTCGTCTATCACTTTCTGTAACTGCAGGGCTCAGCCCGGTGCCCAGCACAAGCCTAGCTACTTAATAAACACATAACTCATCCCGCCCCACCTGGCACACAGTAATGCTTGAGTCAAATTAGCACGCTCCCCCTCCCCTATTTATATATCCACCGCTCAATCAATTGGTCCCTCTATGGCTTTATTGCTTATTCCCACCCGTTTCCAAAGAGGACTTTAGGCAGCAAGCAGGTGCTTCCTCTCCCGTGAAGGTGTGAGCGACCATATTTTCTGAAGCAATGATCAGGACACGTGATCCGACACATGTTCCAACACATGGTCTGACAATAGGACAGAATATTTTAAATCACCACCGTCTCGGAAAATCCGGGCTGCGTGGCTCCGTGTAGAAAAGAGCCAGGAGCCACGGCCTCATAATGCGTACCCAGAACAGGCAGGAGTTCTGTTTTAAAGACCTCTGTGATTTTAAGAGCAGCATGTGAAGATAGCTGAAAAGAGAAGTTGATTTCCGTGGCACTCTAGCTGGAGTGATCATAGGGAGCGGGGAAAAAATTGTGGCAGAAACATGCTCTCATTAAGACCATATGCTGTATTTCTAATCAATGGCTCTTAGAAGTAATTCCCGACATTTCATTCATTTTTACTGCCTCCCCTTCAGGGGCAGCAAGAACAGCGTTGTTAGCCTGCGTTTATAGATGAGGGTATTTAGAAACAGAGAGGTTAAATGGTTCAGCCCCAGTCACAGAGTGAATCAGAGACACCGCCAGCCTTGAATTCAGAATTCCAACTTGAGCTTCTGTGCCAAGATCCCTCGGGGCACATTTCCTTTCTCATTTGCATAAATCATCAACATTTTTTTCCAAGCTTGTGCTGAGAAAGCCCCTTTTCAAACAGTGGAAACTCCCTTTGCCTTCTGTTGCCTTAGTTTTATTTTGCGAACCAAATTCTTTTACTTCAACACGTAGACTTGCTATTTTCCCTTCCATCGAGCCCTTTCCAAGAGAGGTCGTGACCTTTGCTTATAGATGCAGTGGAGATGGGGGAGCCCAAATGAAATAAAACAGATGATCTGGAGACCATATAAAGTGTAATTTCAACTAATGTTCAAAATCCCATGCCGTCGACGATGAATCTTGAATCATGTCAAGTTATCAGAAAAACAAGAGCAGTTTACGTGGCGCTACCAGTGTTTGAACCCTGTCGGGTGTCAGATGTGCCTCCAACCTTGAGAGCGGATTCATAGGATTAGAAATAAGAAACTGGGGCGGGGGGGGGTGGTGCCTGGGTGGCTCAGTCAGTTAAGCGTCCAGCTTCAGCTCAGGTCACTATCTCACGGTTCGTGGGTTCGAACCCCGTGTCAGGCTCTGTGCTGACAGCTTAGAGCCTGGAGCCTGTTTCAGATTCTGTGCCTCCCTTTCTCTCTGACCCTCCCCCACTTGTGCTCTGTTTCTATCTCAATAATTAATAAAAACATTAAAAAAAAAGAAATAAGAAACTGGGCAGAGCAGTGCTATGCAAGTCTGAAGAATGTCAGTTTGGAAATAGGTAGGGAATCATACCTGAGATTAATGGTATGTGAACTTGGACTTCTAGTCACCAGCGTAATTACATAATTACTCACAATCCTTTCACATATTTAAGGAATTCTTAGCTCATGACCTCATCTATCTGATGGTCCTTAGGTGGCTCCAGTATTGAGGTTTCTGGGCATGAGCTGCGTTTCCTGGATTCCCAGGTCAGCACTTAGCGCATTGCTGACACTCACGAAATAGTAATAATCCTCTTGAAACTGAAAACACATGCAATGTGTTTGGAAAAAACTTCCCCTCACTGTCAAATACGTTAGATAATCAAAATAATTTATAGCTTGTCAGTTTAACCATTAGACAAAAAGAAATTATGTCTCTTCGAAATCTTCTATAAAATACAATTCAGCGTAGAGGGAAAGCTTTTTGTCTGCAGGGTGTAGTAATTTATTTTACGACTTATTGCATTTGTTAGCTAGTAGTGCAATAACGCTGTGTAACAAAAGGCCTGCTCTGATGGGTCCATGTTCTTCTCCAACCAGCAGTGTTCTCTGCTTATGATGGATCACCAGAGTGCACGTCAGGCCAAACGGTGCAAACACATTTAAAGCCTTTGCTGGCACCGTATCTGCTCACATTACGTTGACTTCAAGCAAGTCACAGGGTCAAGCCCAAAGTCAGCGATGAAGGGGAAAAAGCACCCCGCAGAGAGAGAGGGATGGGCAGGGGGATGAATGTTTGCCAAACAATATTCCAGTCTCTCATGATAATCATCTCTAACAAAGCTGAATTGTGCCCCCTCAAATTTCATATGTTGAAGCCCTGACCCCTCAAAACCTCAGAATGCGACTGCATTTGGGAATAGGGCCTTAAAGAAAAGTGATTATCTTAAAATGAGGCTGGGAGTGTGGGCCCTAATCCAATCTGACTGGTGTCCTTCTAAGAGGAGGGTATTCGGACATATGGAGAGACCCTGGGATCAAATGCACGCAGAGAAATGGCCATGTGAGGGCACAGCGAGAAGGCAGCCTACGGCAAGCCGAGGAGAGAGGCCTCAGAAGAAAGCAAACCTACCGACGCTTTAGTCTTGCAAGGCTTCCGGGCTCCAGTACGGTGAGACGTGACTTTCTGGTATTTGAGCCCCCCAATCTGTGGTATTTTGTTATGGCAGCCTGGGCAGACCCATACAGCCTGTAACCCCCCTGGAGGTGACTCAGGGCTGTGTTTTACTCATTATATTGTCCCCTCTGCCCCCATACTACTTAGCACACTGCCTTGTGTACATATTTATGTATCTTTGGCAAATGAATGACATCTTCTCAGTTTCGAAATTAGCAATTATTTACATTTTATTTTTTAAAAATATTTATTTATTGAGCACCTGGGTGGCTCAGTTGGTTGAGCGTCCAACTTTTGGCTCAGGTCGTGATCTCTCGGTGAGTGAATTTGAGGTCTACCATGGGCTCCCTGCTGTCAGCATGGAGCCGCTTCAGATCCTCAGTACCGGCCTCTCTCTGCCCCTCCCCCACTCTTGCTTTCTCTCTCAAAAATAAATGAACGTTAAAAATACACAAATAATAAAATGTTTATTAAAAATTTTTTTAATGTTGTTTATTTTTGAGAGACAGAGAGAGACAGCATGAGCAGGGGAGGGTCAGAGAGAGAGGGAGATACAGAATCTGAAGCAGGCTCCAGGCTCTGAGCTAGCTGTAAGCACAGAGCCCGACAAGGGGCTCAAACCCACGAACCGTGAGATCATGACCTGAGCTGAAGCCAGACACTTAACCAACTGAGCCACCCAGGACCCACAAAATGTTTATTTTCAAAGAGAAAGAGTGAGAGAGAGGCCAGTGGGAGAGGGAGGCAGAGAGAGGCAGAGAGAGAGGGAGAAAGAAGAGAGAGAATCCCAAGCAGGCTCTGTGCTGTCATTACAGAGCCCAGTGTGGGGATCTGTCTCACATACAATGAGATCATAACCTGAGACAAAAATCAAGAGGCCCACACGTAACCCACTGAGCCACCCAGGTACCCCTCCACTTCCTTTTTGGAAAATTCTGGTAAAGGTCTCCAATTTGCCAGGCTTCAGTCACATGCCTGCCCCTTGAGCCACTTACTGGGTGTGGGAGGAAGTAGACTAGGCCTAGCCTAGCTTCAGTCTAGCTTCCTTCGGGGACAGTAGGGATGTCATGACATCTAGCCATGCCAGAGGCCCTGGGCCTGGAGTTGTTCACTGAAGGGGAGGGGAGTATCAGAAGAAGGGGTGGGAGAATGTGTTTTGGACAGACGGGAGTAATTAGCTATCTTATATCAGCTTGACTTTATTTGGCAACATTTTTTTCTTTTGGAGGTTTAAGATAGTTTCCTTAAAAAAAAAAAAAAGACTGGGGCACCTTGGTGGCTCAGTTGGTTAAGCGTTTGACTTCGGCTCAGGTCATGATCTTGCGGTTCCTGGGTTCGAGCCCCACATCAAGTTCTGTGCTGACAGCTCAGAGCCTGGGGCCTGCTTCAGATTCTGATTCTGCCCCTCCTTTGTCCGCACACTGTCTCTCTCTGTCTCAAAAATAAGTAAACATTAAAAAAAAAAAAGACTGGAGGGGTGCTTGGGTGGCTCAGGCTGTTCAGCGTCCGACTTGATTTCCACTGGCGGTTCATGGGTTTGAGCCCCGTGTTGGGCTCTGCACTGACAGCATGGACCCTGCTTGGGATTCGCTCTCTTTTTCTCTCTCTGCCCCCTTCCTGCTTACACATACTGTCTCTAAATAAATAAGTAAATAAATAAACATTAAAAAATTAAAAAGACTGGAGACCAGGCTCTATTACCTACAAGCTGTGTGACTTTGCCATCCTGAGTCTAATAAGAACATTTTTTATATTTCTCTGGCAAGTTGTTAAGAGCTTGTTAGAAATGCTTCTCATTTTGGCCACAGTTCACATGGGGTCAGTCATCGCTTGGAAGCAAGGACTTCGGCGTCCTGGTCCAAGAGATACACCCACACATGATAGTCACATAAGTCACATATGATGTGCATATACACATATGGAATATATATTTTTCATATATTCCAAAAACTAACAAAACTTTTCTTCTTTACGGACAGCCAGTAATATTTTTTTGCAGCCTAGAAATATTCCTAAGGTCAATATTCTCTATCAGAGATTGGCAATCTTTTTCTTTTTCTTTAAAAAAAATTTTTTTTATACTTATTTATTTTTGAGAGACAGAGCACAAGTGAGGGAGGGGCAGAGAGAGAAGGAGACGCAGAGTCTGAAGCAGGCTCCAGGCTCTGAGCTGTCAGCACAGAGCCTGATGCCGAGTTCGAACTCACAAACCATGAGATCACGACTGGAGCCGAAGTTGGACGCTTAATCGACTGAGCCACCCAGGTGCTCCTTTTATTATTTTTAAATGTATTTATTTTTTGAGAGACATAGAGGGAGAGAAAGAGTGCAAATTGGAGAGGGGCAGAGAGAGAGGGGGTCGGAGGATCCAAAGCAGGCTCCATGCTGACAGCAAAGAACCCGATGTTGGGCTCAAACTCACAAACTGTGAGATCATCACCTGAGCCAAAGTCGGATGATTAACCAACTGAGCCACCCAGGTGCCCCTGAATCCAACTTTTAAAAACACACCCTGGGGGGCACCTGGGTGTATGGGTCAGTTAAACATCCATCTTCGGCTCAGGTCACGATCTCATGGCTCGTGGGTTCGAGTCCCACATCAGGCTCTGAGAGCCTGGAGCCTGCTTCAGATTCTGTGTCTTCCTCTCTCTCTGACCGTCTCCCACTCATTCTCTGTTTCTCTCTCTGTCTCAATAATAAAATAAAACATTAAAAAAATAAAAGAAATACAGAGAATGACAGATACCATATGTTTGTACTCATAGGTCTAACAGGAGAACAGGAGAAACCTAATGGAGGACCAGGGGGAGGGGAAGAGGGAAAGAGAGTTGGGGAGAGAGAGGGACGCAAAACTTGAGAGACTACTGAATGCTGAAAACGAACTGAGGGTGGAAGGGGAAGGGAGAGGGGGGGAAGAGGTGGTGGTGATGGAGGAGGGCACTTGTGGGGAAGAGCACTGGGTGTTGTATGGAAACCAATTTGACAATAAACTACTTTAAAAAATAAAAAATAAAATAAAAATAAAAAACACAACCTGTATCAGTAGTAAAACAGGATTTAAGAAAACACTGAGGAGTTTGGGTAGAGCCCATATCTGACCTGTACATAGCAGTGTGATCACTGGAAGGCCCAGCCTAGTGGCTGAAATGAGGCGTAAACATAAACCACACCATCATTAAAGGGAATGTGGTATATATACACAATGACAGACTAACCAGCCACAAAAAAGGAGTGAAATATTCTGTCTGCAACAACGCGGATGGCCCTTGAGAGTGTTCTGCTAAGTAAACTAAGCCAGGCAGAGACAGACAAATACTGTATGATCTCATTTATATGTGGAATCTATAGGGGGGAAAATGCGCAGCCAAAGGACGGTTGCCAGAGGTGGGGAGCAGGCGAAATGGGTGAAAGGACTCAAAATGTAGAAACTTCCAGTTATAAAATGAGTAAGTCCTGGGGATGTAACGTACAACCTGGTGACTATAGTTAATAATACCATTCTGCATACTTGAGAGTTACTAGGGGGGTGCCTGGCTGGCTCAGTCAGGGGCGTACGTGACTCTTGATCTCGGGGTTGTGGGTTTGAGCCCCACACTGGATGCAGAGATTACTTAAAAGTAACATTTTAAGGTGCGCTTGGGTAGCTCAGTTGGTTAGACATCCAACTTTTGGTTTCGTCTCAGGTTATGATGTCAAGGCTGGTGGGTTCGGGCCCCGTGTCAAGTGCTAGGCTGACAGCTGGGAGCCTGCTTGGGACTCTCTGCCTCCCCCTCTCTCTGCCCATCCCCTGCTCAACTCTTTCTCTTAAAAATAAATAAACATTTTTTAAAGTAAAATTTAAAAAAGCAGTTGCTGAGAGAGTCAATCTTAAAAGTTCTCATCACAAGAAGTTTTGTAGCTATGTGTGGGGATGGATGATCATTTCCCAATATATACACATACCGAATCACTTAAAAATTTTTATTTTAGTGTTTATTTATTTTCAGACAGAGAAAGACAGAACATGAGCAGGTGAGGGACAGAGAGAGAGGGAGACACAGAATCCGAAGCAGGCTCCAGGCTCTAGGCTCTGAGCAGTTGGCACAGAGCTTGACACGGGGCTAGAACTCACATACTGTGAGATCATGACCTGAGTCATAGTCGGCCACTTAACCGACTGAGCCACCCAGGCGCCCCTGTATCGAATCATTAAGTTGTACACCTGAAACTAATATCATGGTATGTTAATTTTATCTTTATATATTAAGAAAGAGAAAGAAAGAAAGAAAGAAAGAAAGGAACGAAGAAAGAAAGGAAGGAAGGAAGAAAGAAGCCATACCATCAGTCCAAAAGAGACCAGGGCAGGTATAGTAGGCTGGCTTCCTCAATCCCCATTTCAACTCCCTTCTTGCTGACAGCTCTTCAGAACAAGGTGGCGGGGGGCTGCAGACCCAAATCAGGATGGATAAAAGGGGGTCGGGCCAGCTAAATGCCAGTGGGAGAGCCTATCCAAGCTTATTTAAAAAATCTCCAGGGAAGGGTGCCTCGCTGGCTCAGTTCAGAGCATGGGACTCTTAATCTTGGGGTTATGAGTTGGAGCCCCACGTTGGATGTGAAGATTACATTTCAAAAAATATATATAAAAAAAAAAACCTTTAGGGAACCCAAGGGAGGTCATACTTGGTTGGCTGATCCGATCAGGACTCAGTTCTCGCCCCCTCATTGATAGAGACTATTGGCGAGTAAGAGTGTCCAGATCCCATTTCCGATTTGTAGGGGGTGCGGGGGTTCTCACGCCAACAAGTCATGTTTGGCACACCACCTGGGCATCCTATCATTCAACTCGGTTCTGACACTGCCTCTCTGGAAACAGCATCAGATTTCACGGGTTAAAGGCTCAGTCCTACAAGCCTGCTCCCCGCCCCCTCCAGCCCCACTTCCGACAAGTCCAGGTTGTCATCTGTGCTTCTGACTAACGGGCTGTAGACTGGATGTTCCAATGACCACTCCCCCTCCTTGGGTTCGATTAATGTGCCAGAACGGCTTACAGAACTTTGAGAAACATTTCACTTATTGTATCGCTGGTTTATTATAAAAGGATATAATTCAAGAAAAGCCAGATGGAAGAGAAGCAGAGGGCGACGTCTGGGGAAAGGGCAAGGAGCTTCCCCCCTTCCCCAGGCGTGCCGCTGTCCTCCCGTCTCCGTGTGCGCACCAACCCGGAAGCTCTCTTTTTTGGGGGGTTTATGCAGGCTTCCGTACCCAGGCATGATTGATCAACTCTTTGGCCCTTGATGATTGACTCAACCTTCAGCCCCTTCCCCTCCCCAGAGGTCAGGGGGGTGGGGCTGAAAGTTGCAACTCTGTAATCACTTGGTTAGTTTCTCTTGACCAGCCCCCATCTTTCGGTGATCTAGGGCCTTCCAAAAGTCATCTCATTAGCATAACAAAAGACATCTTTATCACTCTCTCCGGCTTAAGAAATTCCAAGGGTTTCAGGAGCTCCGTGCCAGAATGGGGCAAAGACCAAACGCATATTTCTTACTATAAATCACGGTATTACAGCGAGTCTTCTTGGATTCTACCGGAAGTGAGTGACGCCTCAGAGATTAAACAACAATCCTAAGCATCACGATGGCGGAGATCTCACATTTCTCTAGGACCAGAGTGGTCACCAAGCCCCTGTCACTCACAAGACAGCCTTACTCTCCATGTCCCTTCACTGGTGGTTGATGGCATTCAAAAAAACAACCATTGTAACACATTTCCTTTTGCCTTCCCAGCAAGAAACCTAAGCACTAGTATTATTTTCCACTTTTAATCACGACCTGACAGAGATGGAAGGTTAAATCGTGTAATTGCTTTTGTGTTTTGTAGTTCTTTTCACTATTTTGGAAAAAAGAAAGAGTTCAATGGATAAAATGTGGGTTTACACCAAACCCCAAGCATCATGAGCATTAATGGCAACCATGTGTTATTCCTGAGAATATGCACCTAATTTGTTCGAGAATGAGAAAAAAAATACCGTCCTGCTCAGTTTGTACATGGCTTGAGCCAAAGAGTTCCCAAGACATGTTTGGGGACACAGAGCTGTTTCAGGTATTTTCAACTTAAAAAAAAAAAAAGCGCCTATTTTGTAAAAAACTTCAGATGTAGATTACAAGAGGAATATTTGAAGCAAGATTGCATTCCCAAAACTCTTGAGTCATAAAACATCTGTCTCAGAATTGGAAGGCTGGAGATGCCTGGAGGCACATCTGGCCCATCGGCCGCTGCCTTCTGTCTGGATTGTCCACAAAGCAAAGAGGCCAGCTTGTGACCCTCTGAGCAGCTGTGCCCCCCTCCCCACACCAGAGCAGGACGGGGGCTCTCCACTGCACACTGATGCGTCCCTGTCTCCCTCTTCGCCAGAAGGCCTGGGACGGGGCTCAGGGTGTGGCCGAGATCCCCTGGATTCCAGCGCCTGTGACTTTATATGGCTCAGTCATGATTTCCTGGGGGCGCTTGGGTGGCTCAGTCCGTTGAGCGTCTGACTTCGGCTTGGGTCATGATCTCACAGTTCATGGGTTCCAACCCCCGCGTCGGGCTCCGTGCTGACAGCTTGGAGCCTGGAGCTCTGCCCCTCCCCTGCTTATGATCTGTCTCTCTCTGTCTCTGAAAAATAAATAGATGTTAAAAAAATTTTTTAAAAATCATGATTTCCTGGGGCGCCTGGGTGGCTCAGTCGGTTAAACGTCCGGCTTCGGCTCAGGTCATGATCTCATGGTTCGTGGGTTCGAGCCCCGCGTCGGGCTCTGTACTGACAGCTCAGAGCCTGGAGCCTGCTTCGGATTCTGTGTCTCCCCCTCTCTCTGACCCTCCCCTGCTCACGCTGTTTCTCTCTGTCTCTCAAAAATAAATATTAAAAAATAAGTAAAATAAAATAAAAATCATGATTTCCTGCTGGAAAGGCTGGGGCAGGCTTAATTTTTGTGTATGTGAATCGAGTACCTGCTCAAGGACCAGGATCAGGGCTGTGGCGGACACCTTCCAGCCCCACAGCTGTAAAGTGGGCCGGAATGTGTGCTTGGTCACAAAGTCTGGTCGGCAAAGACTAATGCTCTTTATTTTCCTGAAACTTAAATTACCTTGGCCCTGGAGTTCAAACCAGCTCAAGTCCTAGTTTAAAGATAGTCCCCTTTTGGGGTGGACTCGTCACACCCACCTCCTTCTTCCCTTCTCCCCATGGGCTGAGCGGGGGCGTGGCATGAGGAGGAGGCCCTCCTGCCACTACTGGGACCCGCTGACTTCCGCCCGTCAGCGCATCTATCTCTAGCTGCACACCAAGCCACCGCAAGACATAAAACAAGCAAGGCATTGATAGGGGGTCCGAGCAGGACTTGCTGCTCCACTTGGGGTCAGCTGCGGGGGCAGAAGGCTGGGGGTCCGCATCACCCCAAGGCCTCCTCGGTGGGGTGGTGCTGGGTGTTGTCTGGGACCTCACCCGAGGCTCTCAGTTGGAACAGCTGCATGGGCCCAGCACGGAAGCTGGGTTCTGAGGGAGAGTGCAGGGGTGGGGGCAGGATGCTGGAGAGGGACGGAGTAGGGGGATGGACAGAGAGAGGAAGAGGGATAGACAGGAAGAGGGAAAGAGGGGGATGGGGTACCTGGCTGGCTCAGCAGGTTAAGCTTCCGGCTCCTGGTTTTGGCTCAGGTCACCATCTCAAGGCTCCATGGGTTCAAGCCCTGAGTGCTGACGGAGCGAGCCTGGAGCCTGTCTCAGAGTTCTGTCTTCCCCTCTCTCTGCCCCTTGCCTGTTGATGCTGTCTCTCTCTCGCTCAAAAACAAATACATATTAAAGAATGAAAATAAATAAATACACTTTTAAAAAACGAAGGAAAAAGAAAGGCAAGGAAGAGAGAGATGGGGGAGTGGAGAGAGGGAGAGAAGGAGAGAGAAAGAGAGAGAAGCCGATCTCCCCTCATGATCCAGTCCTAAGAAATCAGATGGCATCACTTTTAATGCATTCTGATTGTCAAGATGGTCCCAACAGTCTCGCCAAACTTCAAGAGGAGAGAGAGACAGACTCACCGCCTCTTGATGGGGGACAGTAAGGTGCTTGTGGATGAGTATGTGAGGTCATATATAACACGGGGGCCGCTTTCAAAATGCAGTGTGCTGCACCCTCTCCTCTCAACGCCCAGAGGCCCCTTGTGTCCCAGCCTCACAGCAGGGTGGGTGCTCATCTTGGAGATGGGGGAGGTTTTTAGAGCTCTGTAAGTTTAAATCGGGGGAGTAAGAAAGTCACAAAACACAGAGACCGGGTAAAAAGACCAGTGCACCCTTTATTAAAGAGCTCTCTGGCGATGTTCTGTAGCTCGGAGGGAATGAGCCAAGGAAGTCGCAGAGAGGATACAGAAAACCGAGGTCAGAAATAAATGTAAAAGGCTTTTATTGGGAGCGCTCCTGGGCGAGGTTCCCTGGTCCAGACAGGATGGGCCAGGGAAGTCATGCCAGGGGGACAAAGAGCGGGACCTTGTATAGGGCACTAGTTCTGGGGGTGTGTCCAGGGGCAGAAGACCTCCTTATAAGGTGAAGAGATGAGGCTAGGGCAGATGACGTGTTTTCCGGGGAGCCGGCAGGGGTGGAAAGTTCCAAAATGCTGGTCTGTTGGCCATTTTGGTGTTCCTTTTCCGGAGCCCACCAAACCTATCAAGCTCTATTTTCCAGACAGCCCGACAAAGGACCTAACTTACAAGCCTCGAGATCATGACCTGAGCCAAAGTTGGTGACTTAACTGACTGAACCATCTAGATGCCCCATGTTATTTATTTATCTCTACACCCAACATGGGCTCAAACTCACAACCCCGAGATCAAGAGTCACATGCTCTTCTGGGACACCTGGGTGGCTCAGTCAGTTAAACGTCCGACTTCAGCTCAGATCATGATCTCACGGTTCGTGGGTCTGGGCCCCATGTTGGGCTCTGTGCTGATAGTATGGAGCCTGCTTGGGATTCTCTCTCTCTCCCTCTCTGTCTGCTCCTCCCCCATTTGTGCTCACTTTCTCAAAATAAATAAACTTAAAAGAAAAAAAGAGTCACATGTTCGTCTGACTGAGCCAGCCAGGCTTCCCCAGCAGGCACTGTTGATGCCCATCTCTGTGTGCCCTCAGCCCGCCTGCGGCGGGCTGTTTCTGGAATGCCTAGTGTTCTCCTCTCTTTTCCTCCTCACCTTTGCATTTTCTTTGGCATCAAAGATCTTGCTTTAAGTCTGCAGCATGGAAACGCCACTGAGTTAGACCATGGGGGAAACCCTCTACCTGGCCACCCCAAGCCGGATGTTTGGAGTGGGGGGTATGTCCTCAAGCATGTCACACACACAGCCTTTCAGGGGGTTGGTTTCCGGTGGGATTGACCCTCAGCTCCTCCCAGTGGTGACTCGCTCAACAGCCCCCAGATTCAGCTTCCCTCTAGGTCTCCCTTCCCCCTGCCCCTCCCCATACCTCCCAGGCCACCTTCTGAATGAGCTACTTGCACCCAAACCTTTGTCTCCGTTTCAGTCTTTGGGGAAACCTCAGCCACCCCCCTTCCCAACCCCTCCCCTGATACATAAGGTGGAGAGGCTGCAAGCTTGCTTTCCTAGGGCCCTTCCCAGTCGTAGGTGGCTCCTAGGCTGAAGCCCTCTGGAAGATTTTGTGGAAAGCTTTCACTTCTGCATAGAAGGGACAAATATTTTTGGTGCTGCCCCGCCTCCTCCCACCTCTGTGACTTGATCGTGTTCGTATCCTTGGACCCTCAGCAGCCATTCTGAGGCCCGAAGGAGAGGCCAAGAGAAACACAGAAATGGTGTCCCTGATGCTTTACGCGTTGAACTCACGCCAAATGCATCCAATTCTAGAGTTCCTCTTGGGTGAGCAGAATAACCCCTAGGTTTGCTCAGGATGCTGTTCGTGGAGTTCATGGTTCTTTGCATCATAAGAGAGAGAAAATCCTGAGCAGGCTCCTCGCTGTCAGCGCAGAGCCAGACGTGGGGCTCAAACCCACCAACCGTGGGATCACGATCCGAGCTGAAACTAACAGTCTGATGCTCAACCGACGGAGCCACCCAGACGCCCTGCAACTTCTTTGTTCTTAATTTCAGATTTGCAGAGAGCGAGCTCTGAAGGAAAATGAAGAGTCTCCTCGCGCGTCTTGGACAGCTCCCTGATTTCCCCGTGATCTGCATTTCCTCCTCATTCTCTGGCTTGTTTTTGAGAGAGTGCAATCCCGCGGAAACCAGGCTATGGCTTCTTTGGGCGGAATGGTGAAAAATACCCAGGAAACAGATGACCTGCTTTGTCCTAAAACAAGATGCAGTCCGGATGGGAAGGCACAAGGGAGCCACCCAAGATGCCTATAGTTAGAGAAGCACCGTAGTACGGGGATCACTAGCAGCTGCTCTACAATCAGTCCCCTGCATCGAGCAAGGTACTTAACCTCTCCATGCCTCAGTCTCTTCCTCCATGAAATGGAGAGAATAATTGTACCCGCCCCTTGAGGTCATCGGTGCAGATTAAATATAGTAAATATGACGACAACCATGAAAGCTGCGTGTTCATTCTGCATCTCCCCAGTGCCTGCATGTCCTCAGCTGTGAGAAGCGGTTCCTTCTTCGCACACCTATTTCTGAGGACTCGGTACACACCAGGCACCTGCTGGGAGCTAGGGGTGCTGTGACAAAGCAAACAGATGAGGTACCCATCCTCATGGTCTAGCAGGGAAAGGGACATGAAAGTCATCATACCTAGGACAATGAAGGGCTCCAGGCAGAGAGCTCAGCCAAAGTCCAGGCCTTGCAGTGAGAAGGGAGTGGGTCCTGGAGCCTGGAGGAGCGGCTGTCAGCAGAAACTGGAGCGAATCCAGATCCTGTGGGCCGGGAGGGCTAGGTGTAGATGAGTGCTCAGTGTCAAACAGCAGCGATTTGGACCCAACTGCTAGGGAATTCTATCATGTCGACAGACATAGGGCGGGGCACAGGAGAATCACACAGCATGCCTCCTTTCGATCTGTGCCTTGCCCCCTTCCCTGCGGCTCCGTGGAAGGATCTGGGGCCCCCTCGGGAGCCAGGCGGCGGTCCCCTGCAGGCAACAGTTCTGATCAGCCGCGTAGGAAGATTAGCGATGGAAGATTAATCTCTCCTTGTCATTTCCCCAGGGGCCTTAAGCAATCTCGGGAGCAATTTTCCTTGCCTGGAACACCGCCCTTGGGAAGCTGGCGGTGATCTGCTGCAGCATGGCAGCAGGTGAAGGACAGCCCTCAAGTCCCAGCTCCGGAGCCGGGTGGCCAGCCAGAGGGAAGTGTGTCTGAACCATTGGCGTCGCCGTCCTGTAAGGGACGCTGAACAAAAGAGAAGAAAGCACAGGCATCTCTTTGCTGTGTGCGCTTTCCATTTGGCTAAGGAGCGTGAAGGGAGCCTGGAAACGGGGATGAGGGTAGGGGTGCGGAAGAAGGGGGGTTGGATCCTGGATTTTCGGGACAGTCGGCCACCCGGAGCCAAGCCGGGCAGCCTTTGTCGCCCAGCGTGATCTGTTTTCATAGTCGCTGCTCTGCCTGGAGGGAGGGGTGCTGAGTCCAAGGGCACAGCTAACTCCTCCCGCTCAAGAGAAGGAGCCTGTCTTGTGTTCCAGTCAGGGACCAAACTTCACTCTAGCAGAGGAGTCTGAGGTGAGACCTTAGGAAGGACTTCCTGTCTGTAAGGATGGTCTTCAATCTGGATTTTGCTTGGAGGCTTTTGGATGAAACGCAGAAAGCTGTTGGTTGGGATGAATTTGAAGATGCGTAGGCTGGGGAGTCAAGGAATGATCTGCAGGTGGGGACAGGGCACGTCCTGCATGAAGCTTGTGTTTCTGGGTCCCCAAGACTGGCGGTGACCTTCAGCCCCTTAGCAGCACCCCTTGCTCCTCCATTCAGTCATCCATTGTACCTTTATTGGGCACAGACTGTGTTTAAAAGAAGGCCCCGTTAGGGGCGTCTGGGTGGCTCAGTTGGTGAAGCACCTGACTCTTTTTGTATTTTTTTTTTTTTTTTTGAGAGACAGAGAGAGACAGTGCAGCAGGAGAGGCTCAGAGAGAGAGGGAAACACAGAATCTGAAGACAGGCTCCAGGCTCTGATCCATCAGCACAGAGCCTGATGCGAGGCTCAAACCCTCGAACCGTGAGATCATGACCTGAGCCGAAGCTGGACGCTTAACTGACTGAGCCACCCAACTCTTGATTCCGGCTCAGGTCATGATCTCACGGTTTGTGAGTTTCAGCCCTGAGTTGGGCTCTGCGCTGACAGCAAGAAGCCTGCTTGGGATTCTCTGTCTCTGTCTCTGTGTCTCTCTCTCTGTCCCTCCCTTGCTTGCCTTCTCTCTTTCTCTCTCAAATTACATAAAGAAACATTAAAAAAAAAAAAAAAAGACCACATGTAAAGTGGCTTAACACAAAGGGGCTAAATCTCACCAGACAAGGACTCTTGGGTCTAGCAACGGAGGGGCTTTCCATCTCTCTGCTCTGCTGTCCTCTGCTTGTTGGGGGTGACTCTCCTCTTGGTCTAAAGATGACTAAAGCGGGGCGCCTGGGTGGCTCAGTTGTTGAGCGTCTGACTTCGGCTCAGGTCATGACCTCACGGTTCGTGGGTTTGAGCCCCGCATCGGGCTCTGTGCTGACAGCTAGCTCAGAGCCTGGAGTCTGCTTCAGAGTCTGTGTCTCTTTCTCTGTCTGCCCTTCCCCTGTTCATGCTCTGTATCTCTCTGTCTCTCAAAAATAAATAAATGTAAAAAAAAATTAAGAAAAAAAGATGACTAAAGCAATTCCAGGCATGATATGTTGAGCTTAAAGACATTGATACTTCCTGGGACCCTTGGGTGGCTCTGTCAGTTAAGCATCTGACTCTTCACTTCAGCTCAGGTCATGATTTCATGGTTCGTGGGTTCGAGCCCGGCATTGGCCTCTGTGCTGACAGTGTGGAGCCTGCATGGGATTCTCTGTCTCCTCTCTCTCTGCCTGTTCTCTGCTTGTGCTCTCACTCTCTCTCTCAACAATAAATAAACTTAAAAAAATGGATACTTCCTTTTTTGCAATATTTAGTGGAGTTCACTTCTAGTCTCATTGTCTAGGACTGGGTCACGGGGCTGTGCTCAACCCAGCTTGGGAAAGGGATATGAAGCCGCCATGGTTGGGTTAGACCAAGCATGATTCACGGCCCCCAGGACTGGTGAGGGGTCACCTTTTCTGACCACAGGGAATGGTGACCACTAGAACGTAATTCAGGCTTGGCCGTCAAGGAAGGTGGAGGGAAGTTGGGGGCACAGAAGGATAGAAATGACCCTTGGGTAAGCAACCCATAGTCTTGGCCACAGTTCCCTACCTGCCTGTCTACCTACCTACCTTTTTATTCTCAACTGTATGTCATATTTCCACTAAGAGAGAATATGGGGGCACATGGCTGGTTCAGCAGGTGCAACATGCTACCCTTGATCTTGGGGTTGTGGGTTTAAGCCCCACGTGGTGTGGGGAGCCTCCTTCAAATAAAAGAATTCAAAAAATATGTTTCTTGTGGGAGGTAAGATGTATTTTATTTTATTTTATTTTATTTTATTTCATTGTTTAAGTAGGCTCTTTGCCAACGTGAGGCTTGAGCTCACCACCCTGAGATCAAGAGCTGAACTGAGATCAAGAGTCAGATGCTTAACTGACTGAGCCACCCACACACCCAAAGATGTTGTATTTTATTTTATTATTTTTAAGAGAGAGTATGAAACCTTGCCGGTAGGACCCCTGTTGATTTTTCTATTCCCCAGCCTTGGTCGCATAGTAGGCATTTTATAAACGTTTGTTATTGATGATAACATACATCAGTAATTATGAAATCATAGAGCAGGAGAGTTCCCACATTTTTCTTTCTTTCTTCTTGCATTCATTCCTTCCTTCTAGGTGTAAGGGACTTTAAGAAACATAATATAGGGGCCCCTGGGTGGCTCAGTCGGTTAAGTGTCCGACTTCAGCTCAGATCATGATCTCATGGTTTGTGGGTTCGAGCCCCGCATCGGGCTCTGTGCTGACAGCTAGCTCAGAGCCTGGCGCCTGCTTTGGATTATGTGTCTCCTCTCTCTCTGCCCCTCCTTTGCTCACACTCCTTGTCTCTCTCTCTCAAAAATAAATAAACATTAAAAAATTTAAAAAAGGAAACATAATTATATATATTTTAAAGTTTATTTTCAGAGAGAAAAAGAGTACACACATGTGCAAGTGGTGGAGGGACAGAGAGAGAGAGAGAGAGAGAGAGAGAGAGAGAGAAGTTCCCAAACAGGCTCCTCGCAGAGCCTGATAAGCGGCTTGTTCTCCAGAACCCTGAGGCCACGACCTGAGCCGAGATCAAGGGTTGGACGCTTAGCTGACTGAGCCACCCAGGCGCCCGGAGGAAACATAATTTTTGAAGCAACTCTTAAACTCTTACTCTGAAATGTATCATGAGAGAATGATCAAGGAGACGATACTACAGAGAAATAAAAGTATGATGATGTCCGGCGACAGGAAGTCAGGAGAAAAGAAAGAGCCAACCTACATCTAAGGGAATATATATACGCACAGACTTTTTATTTTCCTTTTGGCCCAACTTTCCTTTCCTGCTTTACCCCCTCACCCCCAGGGGAAAGCAGTTTTACAGGTTGGTTAACCGAACAAATCAGTAGTGGCACCCAGTGGCTGGAAGAGCTAATTGGGGAACAGCAATTTCTTTTTTTGCTCGGTTCTCCCAAGCAGGACCTCAGTTAAAAATTAAACCACTGAGTCACGCATTGAAGAGAGTGTCTCTTTGGGCAGCGTTCTGTTTCCCACGCCTCCTCTCCTCTTAGCAGCGACGAACTTTGAGACCCATCTGCCACTTTCAAGCCCAGAACCGGGGAGGGAGAACACCTCTGTCGTCTGGCACGGTCACGGGCTTTGTTCAAAGCTTATTTATTTGGTGTTGTCTCTGGAGCTGAGTGAGTGCACTTACGTGCATTGCTGGCACTCCCAGTGCTTCCTCCAGAGGACATTTCCCCCTAAATGTGCTGGTGTCTGGTCCTTACAGGACTTCAGGGGACAAGAGATCCAGAGGAGACAAACCTCTGCCAGTTAACAGGATAACCAATTAATTAATCCAGTGAGAGGGAGTGTGAAAAAGTCCATATCCAGCTTTGGGTTTCATGGTTAGTCGTCCAGCAACTAGCAAGGAGAACATGTGCCTTAGGCCAGACTCAATAACGACTTAGCATGAGAGCAGACGTCTTGAATGCAACTTCTGGGAAGTAGGAAGTGTCCTGAAAGGAAGTGGACTTTCCAAGTTCCTTCTAACATTTGCCTGGAATCTAGTCTTGATGGCCGGAGCACAGGCAGTCATCTTAGACTATGAGGTGGCATAGAATGGTCAGATGGACCAAGGTGGAGGAAACCCGGGTCCCTAAGTGCCTTATCAGTTTTGGGCACATGATGGACAGGCTTTTCCCCCTAACACATGCCTACTTGAAATGTGGTCTTGAACCAGCAAATCAGAATCACCTGGGAACTTGTTAGAGATGCAAATTCTCAGGCTCTTTCCCACACCTACTGAGCCAGAAACTCTGAGAGAGGGAAACAGCGATCCGCGTTTTAACAAGCACATGAGTGATTCTGATGCACTTTATAGTTTGAGAGCCACTTCCCTAGACTATTAAATTTTTCCTCATTTTTTCCTATTCAGGTAATTTTCATTGATTTTTCTCCTAAAATCTATTAAGAAAAAGTATTTAGAGCTAGGACACCCCTTTTGTCTTGTCTTCTATTTATTTCCTCCTAATTTAAGAGGAGATATTATCAACATCAATAAAAAGATGAAAACATATAAATTATGTGTAGGTGAGGGCAGGCTTGCTTAAAGCACAATATTTACGCCCAGCAAGAGCAAAACTGGTAGTACAAGCTAAAAACGTGCAAGGATATACAAGTTGAGCTCACGGAGGACTCTGTGGTGGTTAATTGTAGGTGTCAACCTGACTGGATCAGATATTTGGACAAACATTCTTTTGGGCGTGTCTGTGAGAGTGTTTTGGATGAGATTCACATTTGAACTGGTAAGACTGAGAAAAGCTAATTGGCCGCCCTAACGTGGTGGGCCTTGTCCAATCAGTTGAAGGCCGAGTGACATAAAAAGGCTGCCCTTCCAGGGAGTCAGGTCCCCGCCCCCCCACCCTGCCTGACTGCCTTGAGCTGGCCTACCAGTGATTCATGAGGTCCAACTTCCAACTCAGACCAAAACAATGACTTCTCCTGGGTTCTGAGCCTGAAGGCATCCAAGGCTGGAACTATTTACTGTAGTCTGTCCTGGAATTCAGGCCTTAGGACTCAGACTGGAACCTATGCTATGGACTCTCCTGCGTGCAGCTTGCCGGCTGCAGATCTTGGGACCTGTTAGCCTCCATGAAGTCTGAGCCGATTCCCTATAATAAAACCTCTGTGCACACATCCCCCCCACCCCCCGCCGCCACACTATTGTTCCCGTTTCTTAGGAGAGCCCTGACTGATCCAGACAGGCAAGGAGAGAGACCGAGATCAAAAACCAAGAGGCCCCTGTATTTGAAATGTGGTTCCATTACCGGCTAGCTAAGAAGTTGCTTAACCTTTTGAATCTCGCTTTCTACATTTGTAAAATGAGGCTAATCATACCTTCCTTTTTAAGGATGTTGGCAAGATCAAAGGAGATGATGTTTATAGAACACCTAACACAGTGCCTGGCCCATAGTTAGATGTTCCGTAATTGAGACCAATGACAAAGATGATGATCGTTAAGGTAATGATGATGCGGAGGCCAGATCTGGAGTGACTGAATATGAGCAGTGATCCACAGCCTGACCTTTTTATTTTTATTTATTTATTTATTTTAAAGATTTTACTTTTTCAGGTAACCTTTACACCCAACGGGGGACTCCTCCGAATCTTTAAAAAAATTATTTATTTATTTATTTATTTATTATTACTATTATTTTTACTTTTTTTAACGTTTATTAATTTTTGAGAAACAGAGAGACAGAGCATGAGCAGCGGAGGGTCAGAAAGAAAGGGAGACAGAATCCGAAGCAGGCTCTAGGCTCAGAGCTGTCAGCACAGAGTCCGACGCGGGGCTCGAACCCACGAACCGTGAGATCATGACCTGAGCTGAAACCAGATGCTTAACTGACTGAGCCACCCAGGCGCCCCAACATACTGTTTAAAAACGAAAACCTGAAGGCACTTGAGGACAAATTCATAATTCAGGAGGACAAAGGCCTGGACTGGAGTTTGTATCAGTTAGAGTTAGGTTTGGACGTGAGGGATTGGAAATGCTAAATAATGATGTCTTAAGAAAGGGAGAAGTTTACTTCTTTTGTTTATAATTCTTAAAAAAAATTTTTTTAATGTTTCTATTTGAGGGGGGGGTGAGAGACAGACAGAGCATGAGTGCAGGAGAGGCGGAGAGAGAGGGAGACGCAAAATCAGAAACAGGCTCCAGGCTCTGAGCTGGAGCCTGACACGGGGCTCAAACTCATGAGCCGTGCGTGAGATCACGACCTGAGCCTAAGTAGGATGCTCAAGTGACCGAGCCATCCAGGCGCCCCTACTTCTCTCACACACAAAAGACATCCAGAGTAGGCAAACGAGAGCTGGTACAAAGCTGTCAGAGACTCAAGCTGCCTCAGTCTTGTGGCTCTGACATTCCCAGCATGGGTTGTGTCTAATGGCCCAGGAGGGCTGCAGAAGCTCCAGTCATTATGTTTGCATTGCAGCCAGCAGGAAGGAGGAAGGGATCAAGAGGGCACGCAGGGGCGCCTGGGTGGCTCAGTTGGTTAAGCAGCCGACTTCGGCTCAGGTCATGATCTCACAGTTCATGGGTCGAGCCCCGAGTTGGGCTCTGTGCTGACAGCTCAGAGCCTGGAGCCTGCTTCGGATTCTGTGTCTCCCTCTCTCTCTGACCCTCCCCTGCTTGCACTGCCTCTCTCTCTCTCTCTCTCAAAAATAAATAAAACATTAAAATTCCTTAAAAAAAAAAAAGAAAAAGGGCATACAGTCTCTCATTAAGGACACTCTTTGCATGGTCACGTGCAACTGTAAGAGACCCAGGGGTGTTCAGAGTTTGCTTCAGCAGCTGTATTTCCAGAATGATTATTTGGGGGATTCAGAGTTCCTACTCCCACCTTGGATCAGTAGGTATTAGTCTCAACTGAGAGTGACTGAAAATTTCTAACAAAACCCAGTGGCTTAAACAAGAGAGAAGTCTGGTCCCATCAAAGCATGGAGGAAGGCGTCCCCAGCCAGTATGGTGGCTCTTTGTGAAATGCTCCTGCATCCAGACTCTTCGGCAGCTTCCTCTTATCTGTGGTGTGTGTCCTCCATTCCTTCCATGCCCTCTCCGTCCCTCTCATAACGGCCTCTTTTTCCCCCACCTCTTATCGCAGAACAAACTACCCTAAAACGTAGGGGCAGAAAATTAGCAGAATAACAGCGCCCAGAGTCTGCACTCAGGAATCTGGCAAGGGCCTGCAGGGGACAGCTTGTCTTGGCTCCGGCTCCATGATGTCTGGGCCCGCATAGCTGAAGGTCAGGTTCAGCTGGGACTGTTGATAGAGCACCAAGATGGCAGCCTCAGGCTGGAGGGGCGGATTCGTTTCCCAGGGGCTGTTGTAACAAAATGCCACAGGCTCGGTGGCCTGCACGACAGAACTGTGCTGTCTTACAGTTCTGCAGGCCAGAAGTCTAAGATCAAGGTGTTGGCGGGGCCAGGCTCCCTCTGAAGCCTCTAGGGGTGGATCCTTCCTTATCTCTTCCAGCTTCTGGTGGCCCCGGGTGTTCCTTGGCTTCTAGATGCGTCCTTCCAACCTCTGCTCTGTTTTTGTGCGGCATTCTTCCTGTGTCTTCACAAGAACTTTCGTTTCTCCGTGTGGGTTTGTTTCCAACATTTCCCTCTTATAAGGACACCAGTCAGATTCGATTGGGGCCCTCCTTACGCCAGTATAACCTCATCCTAACTTCGCTAACCACAGGTTTCAAGGACCCTGCTTCCAAATAAGGTCACCTTCTGAGGTTGTGGGGGTGAAGACTTCAACATAGCTTTTGGAGAGGACGTCATTTAATCCATCATGTAAGACTTCTTACTCGATGGTTCAGACTCTAAGAGCAAGTGCTCCCCTCTCCCTCTGCACCCCAAGCGACACAGGATTTGCAGGGCTTTTTCTTATCTGGCTTTGGAAGTCACAGAGTGTCACTTCTGCTGTTGTTTGAAAGAGTCACAGGGCGCCTGAGTGGCTCAGTCAGTTAAGCATCCGGCTTCGTCTCAGGTCATGATCTCACGGTTCATGGGTTCGAGGCCCGCGTCGGGCTCTGTGCTGACAGCTAGCTCAGAGCCTGGAGCCTGCTTCGGATTCTGTGTCTCCCTGTCTCTCTGACCCTCCCCTGCTCGCACTGTCTCTCTCTGTCTCTCAAAAATAAATAAAGAACATTTAAAAAATTAAAAAAAAAAAAAAGAAAGAAGGAGTCAGAAACCCATCCACCGAGGGCGGGTGTGAGTGCCAGCTCGGGCTGCCATAACAGAATATGACAGATTGGGAGGCTTAAACAACAGAAATTTGTTTTCTCCCGGTTCTGGAGGCTGGAATCCCAAGATCAAGCTGTTGGCAAATTCAGTTCCTGGTGAGGCCTCTCTGATTTATAGATGACCACTTTCTTGCTGTGTCCTCATGCGCTCTCCCCCCCTGCAAGCTGAGAAAGAGTTCTCTGATGTCTCTTCCTCTTCTCTTAAGGACACCGGTCCTATAGGATTAGGGCCCCACCCTCATGACCTCATTTGACCTTCATTATCTCCCTACAGGTCCTATCTCCAAGCAAAGCCACATTTCGGGTTAGGAGTTCAACCTATGAATTTGAGGTGGGGGGGATGACACCATCCAGTCCGTCACAAAGTGCTCCATTGTGTCTCTGAATGTCTCTGCTGCTTTTAATCTCTACCGTAGAAGAGACGGGTTACATTTGAAACACACTAATGAAGAATGCACACCTCCGGGATGGTTAGCTAGCACTTGAAAAACCCGAATCAGAAATCCAAGCCGCAAAGACAAGTACGTCAAGGATCACATCAGCGAGCGCCTCAATGATCTAAATCTATATCTGAATCTGTATCGGAGGGTTCACGCATTAGCATTTAAATCTGTGGGAAATGAGTTTTCATGGATAAAAGAAGCGAAATCCCCCTCGTGTGTGGTCCCCGGGCTTGTCAGGTTCATAGAGGGGGTCTTCTTGTGTGGTTTCTGATTCAGTCGGAGGCTGGCTGTGATATTTGTTTTTAAATGATATTCAACAGAACACCTGGCAGCGAGGTTGCGAGAGGCGGGACCAAGAGCCTTTACTTGGTTCCAGGCCAGGGCTCCTAATCTGAAGTTCAAGGATAAAATTCGCAGGGTCCGTGGTTTGAATGTTGGAAGAAACGACATCTCCATTTTCACCAGCGTCTGGTGGAAATTTAGCATTTCTTTCGCTTTCGAACCTAAGCAACAAGCCTCAGTGGCAGTACCTGCGACCGTCACCAACTGAAATCACACTCCCATTGTCACAGATATCTTGAAATATCACTTATGCTCACCAGCACTATGAAATGATAACGGGAGCTTGTTACTTAATGATTTATGAAAGGAAGCACATGGATATCTGTATCACAAATTTGTTTTAATAATTTGGTAATGATTTAAATGCTATTGGTTTCCTTCGCGATCCGCTGTATTTATTTACCTTTAAGGGTCTCTGTTCTGGAGGCTTCTTCCGTTCATCAGCGAGTCCCAATATACGACGTACACTCAAGGCCAGACTTGTCATTAAAACGGCAGTGATTGGAAACTCGTGTTTCAAATTGTCTCTTGATATTTTCAATTTGAGGGCTGACTTCAGCTCAGATCTGATTAGATTATAGCTGTTTTTGCTGCCTCAGGATGTGGCTGACAAAGAACTCAGACCAGAAGAAACATCTGCTCTGTCTCCATCTTGTTTGGGTGCTCTTGTATTGTTAGCATTATTATTAAAAAAATTTTTTTTATGTCTTTATTTTTGAGAGAGAGAGAGACCGAGAGCAAGTGTGGGAAGGGCAGAGAGAGAGGGAGACACAGAATCTGAAGCAGACTCCAGGCTGTGAGCTGTCAGCACAGAGCCCAATGCGGGGCTCAAACCCATAGACCATGAGATCGTGACTGAGTCGAAATTGGACACTCAACCGATGGAGCCACCCTGGCACCCCTTATTAGTATTATTTTTAATACATGGTTTCTTTGCAGGAATCTTTTTAAGCCCTATGGCTCATCTGGGAGTTAGGTTAAAAGTAGGTCATATGATCAGTAAATCCACATTGCTAGGCACCTGTAAGCTGCAATGCGTCACAATATGCTGACAGCAGAGGAGGAAGTCGGCCCTGCCTCCTGTTTTGCCCCTGGTCACATAGCTGCCGCGGGTGACCGACATTCACTGTTGTCCTGGACGAGTAAGGGCATTCGCAAGTGGCAGGCTGCACAGTAAACACAGAGACTGGTCACATCAATTTGAATCTACAAATAAAAAGAAATGAATCTTAGGGCGCCTGGGTGGTTCCATCAGGTAAATGTCTGACTTCGGCTCAGGTCATGATCTCAGTACGTGGGTTCGAGTCCTGCGTCGGGTTCTGTGTTGACAGCTCAGAGCCTGGAGCCTGCTTCTGATTCTGTGTCTCTCTGCCTTTCCCCTGCTTGCACTCGGTCTCTCTCTCTCTCTCTCAAAAATAAACATTAAGAAATCTAAAAAAAGAATCTTCATTAATATTTACCTTATGACTTTATGTATATTGTTAAATCCTAAAAAATAAGAGAGCATCTGAAGTCGTCATCACACCAGTGTGGAGGACTGAGGACACCAGTTTAACACGATACGCCTTTGGTATTAACATTTTTTGCCAGTCACATGACATAATAAATTCATGTGGCGTTTACCAAAGCCCCTAGGGCATAGTTTTTTTAAAGTTTATTTCTTTTTTCTGAGACAGAGTGACAGCAGGGGAGAGGCAGAGACAAGGAGAGAGAGAGAGAGCAAGAGAGAAAGAATCCCAAGTAGGCGCTACATGTAGAGGCCAACATGGGGCTTGATCCCATGAACTGTGAGATCAAGACCGGAGCCAAAATCAAGAGTCAGCCACTTAACTGATTGAGCCACCCAGGCACCCCTCTGCCTAAGTCGTATTTATCCATGCATTTATTTTGTTCATTCATTTATTTATTTGTTCATTCTACAAGGTATTTATTAAGCACTGCCTCATGCAAGATTCTGCTAGATGCTCAGATTCTTTTTTTTTTTAATTTTTAATTCTTATTTTATTTTTGCGAGAGAGAAAGAATGGGCAGGGGAGGGGCAGAGAGAGAAGGAGGCACAGAATTGGAAGCAGGCGACGTGGGGCTCGAACTCATGAACCGCACAATCATGACTTGAGCTTAAGTCGAATGCTTAACCAACTGAGCCACCCAGGCGCCCCTCAGATTCAAAGATGAATTATCTACACTCTCCACCCTCCCTTGGCACAGTCTGAGGGGGGATGGGCAATGAACAGTCCTGGGACTCTGAGAGAAGGCTGCTGATTTCCTTGGATAGAGGGTAGGGGGCACAAGGGCTTGGGGGCTCTGTCCGGAAGTGACCCGTCGTCTGATTGGAAGAGATGTATTGGGGAGTGGGGTAGGGAGATTGGAAGAGGTCTGCCAGAGTCCCAGAGGAGCCCACGGTGGGTGTGGGACAATCGTTCATCATGGCTGGTGGGCATGTGAATGGGTGACAGGCAGCAAAAGCCTGGGCCATAGGGACTTGTCCTCCTTTGAAAGACTCTTTACTGTATCATGGAGTCATGGGCTGGACACTTTTGGAGGGTGCAGGTTTTTTGGGGGGGCACCTAGACATGTCTTGTTATTTATCTCTACCTGTTGCGATACTTTCCATCATGATCAGTCCTACATTTTATTATTTAAAAAAATTTTTTTAATGTTTTATTTATTTTTGATACAGAGAGAGACAGAGCATGAGAGGGGGGAGGGGCAGAGAGAGAGGGAGACACAGAACTAGAAGCAGGCTCCAGGCTCTGAGCTGTCAGCACAGAACCCAACAAGGGGCTCGAACCCATAAACATAAGATCATGACCTGAGCTGAAGTCGGAGGCTTAACCAACCGAGCCACCCAGGCGCCCCCAGTCCTACATTTTACACCAGGAAAACTATAGAATAGGACTGTGATACCTCGGGTAGATGACTAATGGCAGCCAGTCCCACTGAAGGGGAATGCAGAAGGTGACAGACACTCACTTGCTCTGTAGCTCTGGGATGGGGCTGGGGAGAGAACAGCTGAACCACTTGCTCTCCATTTTGGGGTCCTTTTGACTTTAAATGAACCACCGAAAAAGATACTATCCGAGTGAAAAATCCCCAGCCATAAAACATATCATGCCATACTCCGATGTAACGGCAAAACGCTTCCCCATAAAAAACGAAAAAGGAATCTGTGTCATCTAATTATACCCTAGCAAGTTCTCGTTCGATAAAACAATGACCATTGCCAATCACCAGTTTCCCTTCTACCCATGACAAGCACTTGGATCCAGACATTTGGAATTTCTCACCGGGGAGACTCTCAGATCATTTGATGATGAAGAGTTTGAACTTTGATGATTCTTTTCCCTTTCTAGTGTGATAAAATTGGCCTAGATATTTTTGCCTTTCCAAATGTGCACGGGGATGTGGCTGCTGGTGGAGGAAGGCAGAGGCGGGATTTGGGCCTTTTCATCTTTGCATGGAAAATCGGAATTCAGGCCAGGCTGTAGTCACTGAGCTGTCTTACCACCTTCTGGCTGCCTCGGTTTAAGGAGGTTGCTGAAGCCCATAGTCAACTAATTTGCTAGGTTTCTCTCGGGGTGCCTGGGTGGTTCAGTCGGTTAAGCATTCAGCTTTGGCTAAGGTCATGATCTCATGGTCTATGGGTTTGAGCTCTGAGTCAGGCTCTTTGCTGACAGCTCAGAGCCTGAAACCTGTTTCGGATTCTGTTTCCCTCTCTCTCTCTTCCTCTCTCTCTCTCAAAAATACTAGGTTTCTCACTGTGTCCAAAGAGCTCAAGACCTTGTTGGCCATGGTTTTGCACGAAGTGTCTGAGCAGCCCCCACCAAGGGAGTCACTCCCGGTGATCAGTGCTCAGTGGTCACCCTGTGTCTCCTCTCATTTTAGAGATTCTCTCTGCCTCTATCTTCAGTGGCACCCCCAGTGTCCTGGATTCCACATTTCCTCTTTCTCAATTTCCCCCAACATTTGGTGACTCATCTCTTCCAGCAGCTTTCTGAGAAAGGATGCGTGGGCAGCAATGTTTTGAGAACTTGCATGTCAGAGAAGTATTTTTCTATGCTCACGCTTAACTGATAGTTTGGCTGGATATAGAATTCTAAGTTGGATCGTTTCCCCTGAGAACTTTGAAAGGCTTTTTTTTTTCTCTTTTTTCCCAAATTTCAGGGTTGCTGTGGAGAAGTTCAGGACCATACTGACTCTCAATCCTTGTGTACAATACACACTTTCTCTTTAGAAGCTTTTAGGGTCTTTTTCTCCAGTGCTCTGAAAGTACATGATGATATGCATTTACGTGGGTCTATTGTCACCCAATGGAGTAGTAGGTACTCCAATGGTTTCTTTTTTTTCTTTCTTCCTTTGTTTCTTTCTCTATCTCTCTTTCTTCTTTCCTTACTTTCATCCTTCCTTTTTTTAGAGAGAGAGACAGCTTGAGAGTATGGGAGGGGGGCAGAAAAAGAGAGAGAGAGAGAGAGAGAGAGAATCTCAAGCAGGCTCCATGCTCAGTGCAGAGCTTCATGAGGGGCTTGATCCTGTGACCCTGGGATCACGACTGACGCTGAAATCAAGAGTCAGATGTTGAATTGACTGAGCCATCTGGGCACCCCTGAATGCTTCTTTTTAGTACTATTAATTTTTTAGAAAATGTTTGTTTATTTTTGAGAGAGAAAGAGAGGGAGGGGCAGACTGAGGGGGAGACACAGAAACCAAAGCAGCTCTGAGCTGTCACCACAAGCCCGACTCAGGGCTTGAACTTACGAACGGCGTGATCATGACCTGAGCCTAAGTGGGATGCTTAACCGACTGAGCCCCCCAGGTGCCCCTCTTTTTAACGTTATTAAAGTACTGTCTCTTCTGGGATTTTAATGATAGGTAGGCCTGTGTGTGTGTGTGTGTGCGCGCGCGCGCACAGCTGTGGCCTGTCTGGGTGGGGTTTACATTTCCCAGCCTAGTCCGTTTCCTTCAGGAGGCTTCACCTCTTCCTTTTGGTTTTTGTCGTTCACATTAGAGGTTTTCCTTAGATGTCTGGCGATCATCAGTGCTAGGTTCTGGGACCCTCTGTGTGTGTGCACACGTGGCCTGCCAATTGCAGACATCACTCTAGAGTAGCGTTTTTCAAAGTATGGTCCCCCTGGCCAGCAGCAGCCTCACCTGGGGACTTCTAAGTAATGCACATTCTTAGTTCCCATTCTAGATTTATTGGATTCCAAACCCTGGCTGTCTGTGTTTTAATAAACTGTCCAGCGACTCTGGTGCAGACCAAGGTTTGACAACCACATGGATCAGTTGAAGCAGTCAGGTGTTCAGGTGCCTTCCCTCCTCTGTACCCGTGAGTGACTGTCCCCTCACAACCACCCCCTCCAGGCAGATGACTGGACCTCTGTTATCTGGTCAATAAAAGGGTCTTTGGACAGAGATCCCAGGCATAGTTGAAAGTAGGGTGGTCAAATGAAAACAGACAGGTTAAATGTAAGTTTTCTAATCAATATCATGCCCCCAGCCAAGCTCTCCTACCCACTCAACTCCTAGACACTTGACCCTCATGCTTAGAGACCCTCTAGGGTCAACTGAACAATGTCATCTCCACTTCCAGAAGCACCTGGATGGCCACCTCTGGGTCTTTGGAGGGGAGAGAGGTTCTGTGATGTAATTCTGGTAGTTTCTCAGCTTTTTCCCCACTGCGGGCTTAAGGTTCAGCCTTTTACTTTGAGAGAGAGAGAGAGACAGAGAGAGACTGGGTGCCAGTGAATGAGGGGTAGAGAGAGAGAAGCGAGGTTTATCCAACGCGGGCCTTGTGCTCACCCGAAGTGGGGCTCGAACTCACGAACCACAAGATCATGACCTGACCCAAAGCCACATGCTTAACCCACTGAGCCACCCAGGCGCCCCAAGGTTCGGTCTCGTAACCCCGCTATAAGTTAGTCACCAAACGACCCTCTTCTTTCCAGCTTCCAAAGCTCTTGACTACTTTCTCCTTTCCTGTTCTCTTCATACATGCAGGCAAATGCCTTTTAAAAATCCCTTTTCTATCATTTTCATAAGGTTCGGGAATGAAGCAGAGGAATGAATGTGTGCGTTCAATCCTCCATCGTTAGCCAGACATACCATTATTTTCTAAAAGTGTTCCCTTCGGGGATGAGCAACCATAAACCATCAATGAGAGTAGGGTTTCCAGAATTGCTCCCTGCCGCTGCCGCCATAGTCCGTGTCAGGGCTGAGTCTCTGGTCTTGTGTGGGTCCCTCTGGCCCCCCTGGGTAAAAGAGAAAGGGAATCCAGGGCCTACTGTTATCTTGGCAGAGTAACCTTCTGAAACTAGGGCTTCCATCCCTTGGACACTTCTCCAAAGGGTCGACCTCCAGGTGGCCAACAGACACATGAAATGATGCTCAGAGTCACTCAGCATCAGGGAACTACAAATCACAACCACACTGAGAAAGCACCAGTCAGAGTGGCTAAAATGAACAAATCAAGAGACTATAGATGCTGGCGAGGGTGTGGAGAGACGGGCATCCTCCTACACTGTTGGTGGGAATGGAAACTGGTGCAGCCGCTCTGGAAAACAGTGTGGAGGTTCCTCAAAAAACTATCCATAGAACTCCCCTATGACCCAGCAATAGCACTGCTAGGGATTTACCCAAGGGATACAGAAGTGCTGACGCATAGGGGCACATGTACCCCAAAGTTCAAAGCGGCACTTTCAACAATAGCCAAATCATGGAAAGAGCCTAAATGTCCATCACCTGATGAATGGATCAAGAAGATGTGGTTTATATATACAATGGAGTACTACATGGCAATGAGAAAGAATGAAATATGGCCATTCATAGCAAAGTGGATGGTCCTCGAGGGTGTCATGCTAAGCGAAATGAGTCAGGCAGAGAATGACAGATACCATATGTTTGCACTCATAGGTCTCACAGGAGAACAGGAGAAACCTAATGGAGGACCAGGGGGAGGGGAAGAGGGAAAGAGAGTTGGGGAGAGAGAGGGATGCAAAACCTGAGAGACTGTTGAATACTGAAAACGAACTGAGGGTGGAAGGGGAAGGGAGAGGGGGGAAAAGAGGTGGTGGTGATGGAGGAGGGCACTTGTGGGGAAGAGCACTGGGTGTTATATGGAAACCAACTTGACATTAAACTCCCCCCCCCTCCACTGCCCGCAGTGTTTCTCCCTCCAGATAGGTGCTCCCAGCTCGCCCTCACTCTGCTTCCCACCCCTCCCTACTCTCCCCTCCTTTCTCCTGACCGAAGACACTGGCATTCCTGTCCCCTGCCTGTTCTCTCACACTACAGGGTCTCCTCTTTCCCCTTGGCCTTTGAAAATCCCACCGTGCCCCCATGTTTGGCTGACGTGTCCTCTCTCCCTTTAGACAGCCCCTGGACGCGCCAGCTTCTCTCCTTTCTCTGACCTCACACGCTCGATGTCGGCATCACACAGTGTAGCTCGACAATGTCAAGTGTGTGAGGAGAAGGGCTATGTTCAGTCCTCCTTCTGGGCCCAGCACTGCGCACCGGATGTTACATAGTTATTTCTGACTGGTTGGTGAGGACCTACCTTACTCATCTCTTATATTCTTTATTGGTAATAAATTAGTATGTTAGTACATGATATATAATGTATATTAATACATATATAAAAGTGGAAAGCAGGGTGCCTGGGGTGGCTCAGTTGGTTAAGTGTCTTGATTTCAGCTCAGGTCATGATCTCGGGGTTCATAGGATTGAGTCCCTCGCTGGGGTCCACACCAACAGTGCAGAGCCTGCTTGGGATTCTCTCTCCCCACCTCTCTCTCTGCCTCTCTCTTCTACTCAAAATAAATAAATAAACTTTCTAAAAAAGTGACAAGCCACATTTTAGCTCAGTCCTCAATTTTTCTTTCTTTATGATGTTTCTCTTTGTACAATCTTGCCTCTTAACAGTTAGTTTTTTATAACAGAATTTTTGCCTGAGAGATTTAACTTAAACACATAAAACATGCATTGCCCAAGCATTTATTTATTTATTTTTGAGAGTCAGAGAGAGACAGAGCACAAGTGGGGGAGGGACAGAGAGCGAGGGAGACACAGAATTGGAAGCAGGCTCCAGGCTCTGAGCTGTCAGCACAGAACCTCGCACGGGGCTCGAACTTACAAACCGTGAGATAATGACCTGAGCCTAAGTCAGAGGTTTAACTGACTGAGCCACCTAGGTGCTCAAACTGTTTTAACAATTTTTTTTTCCAGAAATCAAAATGAATCCACCAATATGATTCTAATCTGTTCTTGTTTACTCACGTTCCCTTTCAAAGTCCTCCTAATCCAATTTTTAATAAATTGAGGTGAAAATCACACAACATATAATTATCCATTTTATTTCATTTAAAATATTTATTTATTTTTGGGAGAGCGTAAGTGGGGGAAGGGCAGAGAGAGAGGGGGACAGGGGCTCCGAAGCGGGCTCTGCACTGACAGGCTGACAGCAGCAAACCCAGCTTGAACTCATGAACCTGAGATCATGACCTGAGCTGAAATCGACGCTCAACAGACTGAGCCACCCAGGCGCCCCATCAATTAACCATTTTAAAGGGAACAAGTCAGTGACATTTAGCATATTCACAATCTTGTGCAGCCATCACTTCTGTTGATTCCAACACATGTTTTTTTTTTTTTTTTTAAAGTAAGCTTCACGCCCTGTGTGGAGCCCAACACAGGGCTTGAACTCACAACGGTGAGATGAAGACCTGAGCTGAGATCAAGAGTCAGACACTTAACCGACTGAGCCACCCAGGTGCCCCTCATTGACTTATGTTTAAATGCTCCTATGTGACAATACTATATTGTCCCTATTATCCACTCCTCCCAGCCCCTGACAATCACTAATCTGCCTGATCCAACTTTTAAGAAAACTAATTTTTGTATAATATACATAACATAGACTTTATCTTTTTGTCCGTTTTTAGGTGTATAGTTCAGAGGCATTAAGCACATTCACAATGTTGGGCAACCATCACCCCCGTCCATTTCCAGAAGTTTTGCATCTTTCCAAAGGGAAACTCTGCACTCATTAAACACTAACTCCCCATCCCCCACTCCCACCAGCAAACTCCAATATACTGTCTGTCTCTATGAATCTGACTGCTCTAGGGACGTCATATAGGTGGAATTATACAGTATTTGTCCTTTTGCAACGGGCTTATTTCACATTATTTCCGTCACATCGTCAAGCTTCAGCCATGTAGCATATGTCAGAATTTCACTCCTTTTCAAGGTCGAATAATATTCCATGGTATCCATGTTTTGTGTATCTGCTCATCTGTCTGTGGACACTGGGTTGCTTCCACCTTTTGGCTATTGTGAATCGTGCTGTTATGAACCTGGCAATACTGTATCCGTTTGAGCCACAGCTTCTTAATCCACGTTTAACATAGTTGCAACAGTACGCAGGGCACAGTTTGGAGCTCGGGTATTTTGTTTAACGGTATATCACGCCTTAACGCTATATCACACCTGCCTTCTTCCATGTTATCAATAACTGCATGTAGTCCGTCTAAGTAACGGACATTCACGGACATTCACGAAGAAATGCAGTGCCAGCTTAGACAAGTTCTTACAAGCCTCTCCAGCCGCGTCTTTGGAAGGTTTGGAGCAGGACACATTTGGAAAACGCTCCCTCGGAGATCAGTCTGAGCCTGGAGCATGATACCTCTCGCCTCTCCCCCCCTCCCCCCCATCCTCCCATCCCCCACTCATCAAAGCTTGAGGAAGCAAAGGAGACATCCAATTCCTGAAAGCCGATAACAACAAGCTGAAAGGCACAGAGTGGAGTTTCTCTGATGTTCTATACTGGAGACGGGAGGGGAAATAGGGGCGAGAAGCAGAGCAGAGGTACATTTCTGTGAGGTTGCTTTCAGCCTCAGTGCGCAGCTGCGAGCCGACCCAGCGCCAGCAGCTTGCCTGGTCCTCGCTACCTCCACCTTCACCTGCATCCTTCATCCGTTGCGTGCGTCCTTTGGTGACCCTCACAATGTACCAGAATGCCACCTGCCCTATTTGCCTTGGCCCCTGTCAAATGCCATAAGCAACACTCATGCTCCTTCCGAGTCTGGGGGGCGGGGAAGGGGGCGGCGGTTAGCAACAGAGGAGAAAACAGCTTTTGATGACCCAGGGACCCGCTGCTGACAGCCAGGGTGGCCGATAGGGAAAGAAAGTGTTTTGTTTGGCCTTGTTTTGTTCACACAGCCTCCTCTCCCAGCCCTGTTCACCTTTTCAGCCGAAGCAACAAAGCAGCTTAATTACGCTGCCTTTTAAAACTTTGAACTAGACAGGCTGGATTCCTTATGTTAAAATCCTTTCCCTCCTGTAAGAGCTGAAAGGAGCTTCCCTGATCAGCCTGGTTTTAAAACCCTCATACCAAGCACGGAACATTCTATAAATACCAAACGCGAACCTGGAGTTTAACCTTTAATTATTCTTGCCTCCAGCTTGACCTCCTGATTCCACCATCTTCTTTCTGCACCTCTGTCCTCTTTAAACTCTGTGTGGAGCTCGATCAACCTTGATAATAATAATAAAAAACAGATCTCCTTGGGAAGACTTTCAGAGCCATCTGAAAATGAATAGGAATCGTAAAAGTGGGTGTGATCTTTGCAGAAACACTCAGCTGGTCGCCTGTTTTGTCGCACGGATGCCAGAGGTTTGTATCGGTTTGATTGTCTGGAATCACTGCAATGGCCCCCAAAGCAGGTGAAGCCTATATACGGACCTGGCTTCATTTTCCCCCAGGGGTGTCCTGGATGCATTTGCTCTGAAGACCTTAGTTCAGGTTATCTGATTAACGAAACACCTCCAAATGAGTGGCTCGAAACGACAATCATGTACGTTGCTTACACATCTGTAGACCCGGCAAGGCCGGTGGGGCTCGAACTCATGAGCCGTGAGATCACGACCTGAGCCAAAGTCAGACGCTCAATGGACTGAGCCCCCCAGGAGCCCCACGATTTTCATGACCTAGCCTCAGGCCCCCCACAGCTTCGCTTCTGCCATCTTCTCTTGGCTGAGGCAGTCACGAAAGCCTGGTCAGTATCAGGGGAAAGAGGGCATCGACAACATCACTGGAAACGTCATCATCATTGGAAAGTCAGTGTCACCTTGAGGAAGAGCCTATGGGAGGGGAGACATGCCGTGGCTCTATTCATCTGCTGGGGCCGCCATACCAAAATCCCACAGGCTGGGGGCTTAAACCGTGGAAATTTGTTCTTGTGCTGTTCTGGAGGCTGAGTGTAAGGTCAAGGAAGGTGTCGGCAGGTTTGGTTTCTCCTGAGGTCTCTCTCCTTGGCTTGCAGACCTGTCCTCCCTGTGCCCTCTCCCGACCTTTTCTCTGCATTCAAGTCCCAGGAGTGTCTTTCTCTTTTTATGTAGATGCTAGTCTTAATGGATTAGGTCCCCGCCCCTATGATCTCATTAGCCTTAATTACCTCCTTACAGGCCCTATCTCCAAAGATAGTCACACTGTGGATTAGGGCTTTGACATATGAATTCCGGGGTAGGGGGGACACGACTCAGTCCATAGCAGCCGCCATCTTGGGAAAATACAACCTGCCGCAGGCCCTTAGCCGTTTCTCTCTCTCTCTCTCTCTCTCTGAGTGTCCGGGCCTGAAATTATCCTTCTCAAGTGATAAGTGGGTTAAAATGACAGCGTTGAGCTTGACTTGCAGGTGAGGCTTTAAGAGGCTGCCCGTGAAGGTTTTTCATTTCATGAACCAAGTGCACCTGCCCAGTCCTGGGGTACAGGAATGTTTGGGGACTGCCGACATAATCCTCACCTCGAAACTAGTGGGGCCAAACAGCGACAGCAGACCCTCCAGCAATCAGTTCAAATCTTGACCCCTGGGGGGGGGGGTCTGTACTGTGCCACCTTGGTCAGGCTGCCGCCGTGTCTCCCCAAATTCCCTTCCTTTTAGGGCTCCAGATCAAAGCTGGGCAGAAGGCGGAGGAGAAGCAACTTCCGCTCCTCTTTGGTCATCGTGGTTAGATGCAGTGAACGACAGAATGTGCCGGAAGGTGCCAGCTTGTTCTTACTGTCCTCTGCCCTGCATGCAGTTCTGCTTCCGGACTGCCAGCCCTGCCGTACCACAGCCACGCCTCACCGGGCCGACCGCCAGGTGGAGAGACCCATCTTCCGTGGGCTTCTCCCCAGGCTCTCCTTCATGGCCCAGCTCCGGGAGCCTAGACACTTGCCTCTAACCCTCCAACTCCCCCTTCAGACCCTTCCTTTCCCAGACTCCCCCACACTTGGGAGGTCTTGCCCCATCACAAAGGCCTCACGCGGTAACCCGACTCGGCGCCTCTGCCCAGAGCCAGATTTGCACAATGGAGGGAGAGGAAGCCAGTGGGTTCAGAGCAGAGTCTGTGGTTGACAGCGAGGTGCGCCTTGTCTTCATGCCTTGAATGGTGGTGTGGGGGATGGGGCAGGCCAACAGAGGCGAGGAGGGGGCTGTGGGCCGGGAACGGGGCCTCTGAGCCTCCATGGGGGCCCCGGGCACCGTCTCTGCTGCAGAGCACTGCAGCTCCTGGCTGTCGCATGTGCTCCTTAGGCCCCGCACTGACGTGTGGCCTCACTTTTTCCGTGACATCCCATCTCCCCTGGGCTTCAGAAACAGTGTGAGCGCGTGCTTCTGTACCCTGTGCTTCAAGGGCTGGGTCGTTCGGTGCTCACACCGTCATAATTCCACAACATGAAAAGCAAATGAACCTCCCCAACAAGTTCATAAATCAGTTTGATATGGTGATTTCTTTTTTTTAAGATTTTATTTTTTAAGAAAACTTTAAATTTTATTTTAGAGAGAGACAGAGAAAGCAGGGGAAGGGTGCGAAGGGGGGTGAGAGAGCGAGAGCAAGAGAGAGAGAGAGAGAGAGAGAGAGAGAGAATCCCAAGCAGGCTCCACGCTCAGCATATAGCCCAAAGCAGGGCTTGATTCCATGACCCTGGGATGATGACCTGAGCTGAAATCAAGAGCCAGACCTTCAATCTATTGAGCGACCCAGGCGCCCCTAAAGATTTTATTTTAAAGTGATCTCTATACCCAATGTGGGGCTTGAACTCATGACCTCAAACAAGATCAACAGTTGCATGCTGTACTGACTGAGGCAGCCAGGGATTCCCTTCCATTTGTTTGTAAGCTGACTTTCAAGTGACTTTCAAGTGCTCTCAACCCCAACAGTGAATTATTTTTAGCACAACCCCCCCCACTATAGGTTTATTTAATTACTTATAACTCATATTCATGGGATAATGCATTTTACTAAGATCATAAGGCCATCTGCCTGGGTGTGAGGTCCGTTATTAACAATAGAAGTCAAAAAGCCATATTTCAAATTATCTTCTTGTTAAGTGTGACTTTTTTAAAAAAATTTATTTATTTATTTTGAGAGAGAGACTGTGTGAGCAGAGGATGAGTATAGAGAGAGTGGGGGAAAGACTCCCTAGTATGCTCTGAACCATCAGCACAGAACCTGATGTGAGGCTCAGACCCTCAAATTGTGAGATCATGACCTGAGCTGAAATCAAGAGTCAGATGTTTCACTGACTGGGCCCCCAGGTGCCCCTGAAATTAAAAAAATTTTTAATGTCTTATTTATTTATTTATTTATTTATTTATTTATTTATTTATAAGAGCCAGAGAATGACAGCATGAGCAGGGGAGGCTCAGAGAGAGAGGGAGATACAGAATCCAAAGCAGACTCCAGGCTCTGAGCTAGCTGTCAGCACAGAGCCCAACACAGGATTCGAAGCCACAGACCGTGAGATCATGACCTGAGCCAAAGCCGGATGCTTAACTGACTGAGCCACTCAGGTGTCCCCCCTGAAATTAAAAAAAAAAAAATTATTTATTTTGAGAGAGAGAGAGACAGAGCAGAGAGAGAATCCCAAGCAGGCTCTGTGTGTGACCTGAGTTGAAATCAAGAGTCAGACGCTCAGCCGACTGAGCTGCCCAGGAGCCACCAAGTGTGAACATTTTACAATGAACTAGCTCTCAAACTAAGAGAATTGTGAGCTCTGCTTTCTTCCTAGCTTACGCTTGCACTTATAGCACTTTCTTTAAGCCACGGTTTCATTAGAAGAACCATCTCAAGCCCCTTGTCTGTTTTGTGATGATTAGTTTGGTTAGAGTGACATAATATAATCTGTAAATTCACTCAGTATGGGGCTGATAACAGGCCATTTGCTGAAGGTGAAAAATCATTTGAGGTGGATGCTGTCCAAGTTATGGGACTGCCACTCTTGCCGTAGCATTCCTCACCTGTCACCCTGGATGCGGAGTGGTGACATCCAGCCCAAACAAGGGCCCAGGGTCAATCTGCATGTTGCATATCGGTCATTGTAATGGTCAGCTCTTACCCCAATAATGCTGCAGAACAAACAGTCCAAAACCCAGTGGCTTACAATAATGGGCCTTTCTTTTTCTTGCTCATGGTCCTGCAGGGCTGTGGGGGTGTGACTGATCTTGGCCGGGCTTGGCTATTTCAGGCTGCAGGTTGGCGGGGAGGGGCTCTAGGTCACAGTTTTTTGTTGTTGTTTGTTTTGTTTTTTGCTTGCTTTTTTGAAGTGGTTGGCATCTCTATTGCTTTGGACAAGGGGGACAGGTGCCCAGGGGCTCTCGGTGGGACGGGCTGCTTCCTCTTCCCCATCACAGGCTTCTGGCTGTGACGGATGGCCCTGGCTGTGCGAATGGCAGCAGTGCAGAGATCTGGGCGGTACCTGTTCTGTGGATCCCGGGCCTGGTGCTTCCGAGGGTGGCCGGGGTGTTCTGTGCAGGGTGGTCCACAGGGAGCAGGTGGTGGCTTTTCCCTGGAGGGATCTCTGCTTCATGACCACCACTGCACGTTTCCCAGCAGCCCGAGCTGCACGACCACAGTGTGGAGGTGAATCAGCTCGTTGTTGTGAAAGGAGCTGAGAGCCTTCAGGTTATTGGGGCTGGTGCTGAATGTCTGCTTGCTCCTCTTTAAAAAAATTTTTTTTATGTTTTATTTATTTTTGAGAGACAGAGAGAGACAGCGCAAGCAGGGGAGGGTCAGAGAGAGAGAGAGAGGGGTGTACGGAATCTGAAGCAGGCTCCAGGCTCTGATCTGTCAGCATAGAGCCCGACGCGGGACTTAAACCCACAAACCATGAGATCATGACCTGAGCTGAAGTCAGATGTTTAACTGACTGAGCCACCCAGGTGCCTTTTTTTTATTATTAAATTTTGTTTTTAAGTTTATTTATTTTTGAGAGAGAGACAGACAGAATTGGAAGCTGGCTCTGGGCTCTGAGCTGTCAGTACAGAGCCCCACACGGGGCTTGAACTCACCAATCATGAGATCGTGACCTGAGCCCAAGTCGGACGCTTAACCAACTGAGCCACCATCACCCTGCTTGTTCCTCTTGGTCCGGAAGCTGGAGCAGGTGGGCGGACATGACGGCAGCGTCTCTCACTATGGCAACCAGAGCTGGAAAGACCTCCAGGTGACAGACCGGTTCTGCTGATGGCATAAGCCCAAGAGGGCCAACCACACCATGCGACACGTTTAAAGTGCCTGCTCACACACCGCGTCTGGTAACGATCTTCTGCCCAAGCCCGACTTCCCTGGGGTGGGGGTGGGGTACACTCCACCTACAGTGGGAGACACTGCAAAGCCATGTGCTCAGCGATGTTATTTCTATTCCAGGTGAGCGATGAATTAGGATCCATAATCCAAACAACCACAGTGATATACATGAAGGTTCTGGTAGTTTCTTCCTTACCTGTATTCGTTTCCTAGGGCTGCTGTGACCAAGTACCACATGCTGCGTAGCTTAAACAACAGAAGTGTGCTCTCTCAAGGTTCTGGATGCCATGAGTCCAAGACCAAGGTGCCGGCAGGGCTGATTCCTTCTGGGGACCCCAAGGGGGCATCCTTTCCAGGCTTCTCTCCTTGGCTTGTCTTTTTCCTGCGTCTCTTCACACGGTCTTCCCTCTATGTCTGTCTGTGTCCAAATTTCCCTCTTTTATAAGGACACTGTTCGTATTTTTTAGACCCACCCTAATGGCCTCATCTTTAACTCCATCACCTCTGTAAATATCCCATCTTCAAATAAGGTCACATTCAGAGTGACTGGGGCTTATGGCTTCAACATATGAATTTTGGTGGGACACCATTCTACCCCTCAAAGGACTGTCTTGTGTACCACTTAGGGTATGTGTTACCCCACTTTGGAGACTTACTGGCATAGAGAGCAGTGCAGAAAGTCCTCTTGCACCTGGCTGTGATTGGTACCTCTTGGCCCCATGGTGGGCAGAGGATAACGGCTTCAGACTTTACGACCCCCATCCCCAGGAGCACCTGGGTGGCTCAGTCGGTTAAGCATCTGACTTCGGCTCAGGTCATGATCTCACGGTTCATAGGTTTGAGCCCTGCGTTGGGCTCTGTGCTGACAGCTGGGAGCCTGGAGCCTGCTTCTGATTCTGTGTCTCCCTCTCTCTCTGCCCTTCCCCTGCTCATGCTCTCTCTCTCTCTCTCTCTCACATAAATAAACTTAAAAGAAAAAAAAGACCCCAGCCCCAACCCCACAACAATCAGAAGAGACTCTGACCTCTTTGGCCACACTATACCTTTGCCACCACATCTCACAGTCTTCTGGGGGGGGGGGGCAGGAATCTATCCTGTTGGCTATAACTTGTCACAGAGGCAAACCTTCACATCAATCTTAACACCTGTGAAATGAGTAACTTCACCTTCCTTTATTATTTAAAAATTTTTTTGAAAGAATCAACTGAGATTTTTTTTTAAGTTTATTTATTTTTGAAAGACAGAGAGACAGAGCGTGAGTAGGGGAGGGGCAGAGAGAGGGACACACAGAATCCGAGGCAGGCTCTAGGCTCTGAGCTGTCGGCACAGAGCCCGACAGGGGCTCGATCCCACGAACTTGATATCATGACCTGAGCCGAAGCCGGGCGCTTAACCGACTAAGCCCCCCAGGCGCCCTATCTTCACCTTCCTTTAATGGGGTGTTGTGATGTTGCCAGAAGAGCCCCAGAGGAAAGGGCAGAATAGATCCTACTGATGATTCTGGAGGACACCACGCCTTTCTTGTTCATGCTCAGGAGAGAGTCTGGGACAAATGACCGAGCTCACACAAGTTTGCATTCCAACGACCGGGGCAGGATGGGCTGGCGTCTATAAATAACCTTAACGCTTTACGGGAGTGCGCAAGGAGGCCATTCTCCTAGCAGGCTGCTCTGTAATGCTGGCCTGATTCAGTCCTGAGCTATGTGGCCCACATGTGCTCCTGCAAGCACAGGGACAAGTGTCCCTTCTGCCAAGTCAGCAGTTTCCGTTCTGGCATAAATTACACACGCTCCAGTCATTTCATTAAGAAATTACGTCTCTGGGGGCGCCTGGGTGGCTCAGGCGGTTAAGCGTCTGACTTCAGCTCAGGTCATGATCTTCCAGTTTGTGGGTTCGAGCCCCGCACGGGTCTCTCGGCTGTTAGCACAGAGCCTGCTTCGGACTCTCTGTCTCCCTTTCTCTCTGCCCCACCCCCCCAAAAAATAAACATTAAAAAAGACAAAGAAATTACATCTCTGATGCGACGTGTTGGGTTTCCAGAGCTGAACAGAAAACCTGCCTGTGGCTGAGGACTGCCATTTGCCCTAAAAACAGCCATACTCCTGTGACACCTGGCCACAGGGGACAGGACGAGGCCCCGGCAGCCACATGCCATCGCGGCCGACGAAGATGAAAAAGCTGTAACAGAATAATCAGCAGCTTCCTTTCTTCCTCCCCACCCCTGTGCCTGGTGGTGGAACATTCCAGATGTCTGGAATGATGACCAGTTAAATGAAGTCAAACACAGATTTCTTTCTGTGGAAATATTCTGATCTGAGACCCAGGAGGGCAGGGATATTGGGTAATTGTCATCCTTGCAATAAACATATTATGGAAGTTTATAAACTCGGCCTATCTCTTGGCTGCTCTAGGCTTCTGGTGTGTCTAGGATGGCTTTGATTTTGAAATCACTTAGACGATAGGCAGACTTTTCCTCTCCTTGCATTTACTGAGCAATCTGATAAACACATCTGGGGCAAGTCCTGTTTTGGCTAGTTTGGGGCCGACCGAAGGGTAGGGCGCTTTTTATGAAATAAATACATACATACAAAGCGTGCATGTGACCCAACGGGAAGAATGGAGGCTATCACAAGATATTCTGTGCACACGCCATCTCGTCTCCCTTTGAGACAGAAGAAATGCAAATGAGCCTCTGCCATTAAAACTTTGATTATCAGAAACTTCGTTTTAATCAGAGCTTGCCATAAACTCTGTGTGCTCAGCTGACTTGTGTGTTTAACATTCTCGATATTATACGCTGTTCCAATTATACAAATTTTTCTTAAATTCAATTTCCCAGGGCCTTGTGGTGTTCAGCTAATCAAGCTTTAACTTTTTAAAAAAGTGTTTATCTCTGGGCTCTATATACACGCTGTGTATATATATACACACGGGCACCAGATCTGGGAAGATGTCGGGGTGCTTTATAGGCAGAGCCATACGCACCCCCGCGGTGCGGCACTTTGCTGATAAAGAGGCGACGCCGAGGCCGTGGAGAATCTAAGCGCCGCCAGGGCTCGTCCTGATGGCTTCGGTGCCCTGCGGGACCCTTGCCACGCTGCCTCCCCGTGCTACCCCGCCCCCACCCTGGGCTCTGGTCCCGGCCAACGGCAGGCGGAGACGTGCTGTGCAGATAGATGCTTAGCAGGCTCCTTGCCGGCCTCTGCCTCCTTCTCGGTCGCTCACAGAGATTAGCCTCCAGGAATGTGGTTAGCACACACTGAACTCATAACTCAAGCCAGTATATCACAGCGCACAATCGCAGGAAATACCACATGTCATTACGACGTGCACGCTCACGCGTCGGTCCCCACACGTGCTACACGTAGCAGCACGCACAAGCACGTCTTGCGCCCAGACACACGCTACCATCCCGTGCCCGCAACCCACTGCAGGTGCCCTGCGGATCCTTGGGCCCCGGCAGTGAGGGGAGAGGATCTGCTTTTTTTGACTTGTTTTCCTCGCTGTGGCTACTTTGCTTCCCACTCTAGGCTCAGCCCACAAGGGTCAAGAATTGTTAAGAAAGTCGATCTTGGCCCCCTTCCAGGCACCGGAAGGGTTGGGGCTAGAGATTGTGTTATTTCAGCAGAGGGAGGGGAGGCCGGCTATTGCCCGCCTCGGATCCAGCGGGGCTGCAGACCCGGGGAGCCACGCCAAATGTCCCCTCAGCATCTGCGCATGCCGACCGAGTCCCTTTGCCCTTTGAACCAAGCTCTTTTCTGCCACTGGAATGTTCTCTCCCCCTTTCTCTGCCTATTGAAATCTTCCCTTTTCCTCAATGCCTCGCACAAGCCCCACCTCCCCTGAAGAGGCCAGCTGGAAATGATCTCTCTCTCATTTCAACTCCTTGAAGGCTTTATTTTCTATAGCACTCATTGGACCCAAAGTAAACACTGCTATTGGGCGTTTGGGGTTTTTTTTTGTGCATGTAAGAGCAGGGACTTTGTTCTGTACTTCTCTGCCTCCCTATGGAGCCTCACTCCGATGGCTTGCACATAATAGACACTCAACAAATGTTTGTGGATGATGATAATAATACTAACAGCTACCATTGAGTACCTACTGTGTGCCAGGCGCCTTATCTATATGGTTCTATTTAGCCGTTTTGGTTTTGATGCAGTACATTTTATATATGCAGTGCTTGAATACATTATCTTTGTAAAAACTTAAAATTTAATACATAGAGTAAAAAGTGAAGCCTCTTCCGGTCGGTTCTCTACCCGCTTTACCCCACCCCATTATTTCCCTCCCTAGAGATTACCACCCTTAATAGTTCAGTCTACTTGACCTTTGTCTAATATACACATATATATCGCATTTCACATAATCTCTAATTGGGAGATTAGATATATTGCATATATATCACATATTATATATATATATATAATGTATATATTATATATGCTCTCTGATGATATATATCACATATATATGTAATATATGTTACATTATATATGTGTATAGAAGTGACATATATATAAGATATACAGAGGCGCCTGGGTGGCTCAGTCGGTTGAGTGACCGGCTTAGGCTCAGGTCATGATCTCACAGTTCATGGGTTCGAGCCCCGCGTCAAGCTCTGTGCTGACAGCTCAGAGCCTGGAGCCTGTCTTCAGATTCTGTATCTCCCTGTCTCTCCCTCTGACCCTACCCTGCTCACGCTGTCTCTCAAAAGTAAATAAAACACTAGAAAAAAAGAGATATACATACATATTGTTATATATATATATATATATATATATATATATATGCTATATGTGCAGTGACTCACAGTTTAAACTTCACAATTTTTTTTTTTTTTAGTATCCTTACTGTGCCCAACATGGGGCTTGAATGCACAACCTTGAGATCAAGACCTGAGCTGAGATTACAAATTGGACGCTTAACTGACTGAGTCACAGGCACCCATAAACTTCACAAAATCTTAAGAGGAGCATTATTATTTTAATTTTTTAAGTTTATTTATTTTGAGAGAGAGAGAGGGAGAGGGAGAGAGAGAATCCCAAGCAGGCTCCGTGCTGCCACCGCAGAGCCCAACTCAGGGCTGGATCTCACCATTCATGAGATCATGACGTGAGCTGAAGTCAGGAGTTGGGCACTCAACCTATCGAATTACCCAGGCACCCCTGTGATTCTTATTTTAGATTTGAGAAAAATGGAGGCTAAGAGAGGTTAATTAACTTTTCTGAGGTCACACAGGCAGAAAGTGCCAGAGAGCTGGGACTTAAACCTGGCCTCTGCTCCCATCTGAATGATCTGTGGACCGCAGTGTCAGAACACCTGGGGGGCTTGTTCAGTGTGGAGATTGTCACCTGCCTGGGGTCCTCATTCCTGGGTCCCAATTCCGTAGGTTCAGGGTGAGGCCCTAGATTCTGTAGTGTAGCAAGCAGCCAGGGGTGCTTCTGATGTACTCGGAGGTTTATAGACGCGGGTATCTGATGGCATTCAGATTGGTCTGCCCCACCTAGAGGGACACCGAGGGGGCAGCAGAGTGGTGGCGTAGCCCTCACGAGCCATAATACCTCGGTTCAAATCTTGCCTCTCCTACTTGTAACTGTTGACTTGGGTGAATTCATTAACCTCTCTGGGCCACAGTCTCCTCCTTTGTAAAATGGGGATGGTAACTGATAACATCTCCCTCACAGAGTTGTTGTGAGGGTTACGTGAGATGAACAGACCTAAAGTGCTTAGAACGGCACCTGGCGGCACACGTCACAGTTCTTAGATTGGGTCTTTTCTGAAGGCACCTGCTGGGATCTGCCGAGGAGGATCCAGTTAGGTTGAGGCAGTTCCCTGTCCGTCTGTTCTAGTGGCTGGTGGCTCATAGGAGCTCCGGAAGGTCCAGGTTCCTCAAGAGGCGTTTCCTTGCGTTTCTCCTACTTCTCTTTTGCTGTTGAGTCAGCGGGCAGCCCTTTGCTGAAGCTGTGGTGTCCGGCGCCGCCCGCGGAGCTGTCCCCAGCTGAGCGATTCACCGTTTCAATCTGCTCTCAGGAACTGCTCTCTGTCCTTAGGACAGCCGGGCCCACAGCTGACGGCTCGGGGCTTATGTGCCCCGTGCCCCCAGTGGGGGTGGCCTGTAGTAAAGGACTGACCGTCACAGGGGATGTAAACTCCTGGCCCCCTCTGTCATGTATGTGGACGAATGACTCTATGTCATTTAGCTGAGGCTAAATCTTCATCTTCATTTACAGCTTCTTCTCCGGCCCTACTCTGCTTCCTTCCTGTCTCTACCTTTTTCTCCCGAGAGCCCTCCCTCAATAATCCACTGGCACAAGAATCCGTGTCTGGGGCTCTGCTTCCAGGGAACCTGACCTGGGACACTGCTGGTCACCATGGCCAGCCATAATAACTCTCACAGCACACAGAGACCGTTACCAAGCCATCGCTTGGCCTCTGTGTCCCCCACTTAAGTAATTAGCTCCCTCCCAGGGCCTGTTTTCTAGTCTCTCATCAGAGACTGGCATGGGTGGGGGGGGGCGGAGAATGATAAATGAGAGAGGGAGTAGTGGTTGGTGTGAGGCTGAGAAACACAGTCACCTAGGAGTCAGGAACCGTGGGAAGGTCCCACTGAAAACCAAGTGTCGGGATGACTGGCTGGAGGCTCTGATTTGCCTCTCCTCCCTGCACACTTGCACCCTGAGGTCCAGAGCCCTGGACGCCTATAAAACGACGTCAGTGCCGCTTGCCGCAGAGATTCAACATAGTGAAGGCTGGACGCTTGGGACACGTAGGAGGGTTTCCAACCTGTTTATGAGCTGCATTGTAGGTTTGGAGAGGCAGGAAGGCAGTGGAAATTTACACGGGCCACCTATGTGGACCTGCTCTGGTCTGTTCTAGAAGGAAATGGCCGCCAGGACTGGCTATCTTGCCCCCTGCCTTTTGGCCGAGCACTTTCTTGACAAATATCTGTCGACATTGGAGGTTTTGTGCCTCTTTCTGCAATGCACTAAATACTAGCTTCCCAGAAACCGTTTGGTAGGCAAGTAATACTGCTATATTTTGTTTGTTCGTTTGTTTTAAGTGGGCTTCATGCCCAACATGGGGCTTGAACTCACAGCCCCTGAGATCAAGAGTTGTATCCTCTATCAACTGAGTCAGCCAGATGCTCTGGACATTTGGTTTTTAGCTCCTTTTCTGAGTTCTGTGGAGGAAGCAATATACGGCCCGTTCTTCCCCTTCAGAGACCAGAGCTGGAGAAGGCCTCAAAAGGGGATTTCAGATATAAATAAGGATGCTTTGATTCTCTGTAAAAATTATGTGGGATTTCAATACAAAAGACAATACACTAATCAGGGCAAAATGTGAAGAAACGCAACTTTTTGCATAAATTTTAGCTCACAAATAAATGCGTACTCATCTTCTAATTTGTATTTTTTGGCTTCAAGGAGAAACTTTAATTTACTCCCCACTGCGTTTCACTGCATTTTGAAAAATGTCAGGTCTGGACCCAAAGGAATCTATAGATCCAATGCAATCCTTACCAACATTCCAGCAGCATTTTGTAAAAGCAAAAATAGAACCACCCATCTTAAAATTTGTATGCGACCACAAAAGACCCTGAATAGCCAAAGCAATTTGAGAAAGAAGAACAAAGTTGGAGGCATCATGCTGACTGATTTCAAACTATACTACAAAGCCATAGTAATCAAAACGGTATGGGATGGGCATAAAAACAGACACATAGATCAAATAGAACAGAATAAAGAGCCCCTAAATAAACCCATGCACATATGGCTAGTTAATTTATGGCAAACGAAGCAACAATATACAATGGAGAAAGGACAGTCTGTTCAATAAATAGTGGTGGGAAAACTGGGCAGCCTCTCTCAGAAGAAGGAGATTGGAGCACTATATTACACCATACACACAAAAGTCAACTAAAAAAATGGACTGAGGGCTGACTTGGTGGCTCAGTCAGTTGTGTCCAACTTCGGCTCAGGTCACGATCTCCCGCTTCATGGGTTCAGGCTCCTTATTGGGCTCTGTGCTGAGATCTCAAAGCCTGCAGCCTGTTTTGGATTCTGTGTCTCCCTCTTTCTCTCTGCCCCTCCCTGGCTCTCACTGTCTCTGTCTCAAAAATAAATAAACATTAAAAAAAAAAACACCAGACTAAGGACTTGAATAGAAGACCAAAACTCATAAAAGTTCTCAAAAAAATATATAGATGGGAAGCTCCTTGACATCACTCTTGGCAATATTTTTCTTGGATCGGACTCCAAAGACAAGGGCAACACAGGCGAAAATAAAGACGTGGGACTACATCACACCAGACAGCTTCTACCCAGCAAAGGAAACTGTCAACAAAATTAAAAGGCCACCTATGGAATGAGAGAAGACATTTACAAATCATATATCCAATAGGATATTGATATCCAAAGTATACAGAGAATGCCTCCAACTCAATAGCAAAAAACACATAGTCCGATTAAAAAATGGGCAGAGAACCTGAATAGATACTTTTCCAAAGAAGACATACAAATGACCAACGCTCACACGTAAAAGTGTTCAACGTCACTCATCATCAGGGAAATGCGAATCAAAACCACAAGGAGATATCATTTCACACCTGTCAGAATGGCTAGTATCAAAAAGACAAGAACTAACAAGTGTTGGCAAGGATGTACACAAAAGGGAACTTTCACGAATTCTTGGTGGGAATGTCCGTTGGTGCCGCCACTGTGGGAAGCAGTACGGGGGTTCCTCAAAAACTTAAAAATAGAACTACCTTATGATCCAGTAATTCCACCTCCAGGTATACATCCAAAGAAAACGAAAGCAGTATTTTGAAAAACTATATGCAGCATTATTTACAATAGCCAAGATAGGGAATCAACCAACTCATCAATGGATGAATGGATAAAAACGATGTGGCATATATGTATGAAGAAATACAGCTCAGTCATAAAAAAGAATGAGATCTTGCTATTTGTGACAACACAGACCCAGAGGGTACAGTGCTAAGCGAAGTAAGTCAGACAGAGAAAGACAAATACCATATGATTTCACTTATATGTGGAATCTACGAAACAAAACAAATGAGCAAACAAAACAGATGCAGAGAACAGATTGGTGGCTGCCAGAGGGGAAGGGGGTTGGGGTGGGAGAAGGGGGCCAAGAGGTACAGACTTCCAGCCATAAAGTAAATAAGTCATAGGGCTGTAATGTACAGCCTGGGAACTACGACATCGTATTGCGTATTATGTAACTTTACGTGGAGGCAGCGGGGAGGCTAGACTTCTTGTGGTCATCATTTCACAGTGCATACAAATATCGAATCCTTATGTCGCACACCTGAAACTAATAAAATGTTATATGTCAATTATACTTCAATTAGAAAAAATGTCAGGGCTGGAGAAACCTTCCCAGCTCCCTCATAACCGAGGGAGGATGTGGATGTGGTTTAAGGGAAAGTTGGGCAGACAGGATTGAGTTCCCATACACTCCAATTTCCCCCATTAGAGTCTAGTTCAGTATTGGTACATTATTATTAACCAAACTCCATAGTTTCCATTAGGGTTTACGCTTTGTGCTTTACCTTCTATGGGTTTTGACAGATAGGTCATGTCACGTATCTACTATGACAGTGTCACACAGAGTAGTTTCACTGCCCTAAACATCCTCTGTACTCCAAACATTTATCCCTCCCGGGGGCCCCCAAACCCCTGGCAACCACCGATCTTTTTTACTGTCTCCATAGTTTTGTGTTTTCCAGAACATCATATTGTTGGACTCATACGGCATGTAGCCTTTTCCGATTGGCTTCTTTCACTTAGTTACATGCATTTACGTTTCCTCGATATCTTTTCATGGCTTGACAGCTCATTTGTTTTTAGCATGGAATGGCATTCCGCTGTCTGGATGTGCCTGCCCCTTACTATACACCAGACATTGATGCGAGCGCTAAAGAGATTCAAAAGGGGCAAAGAATCAGTGTCTACTGCCGAGGAAATGGGGTTGGGGAGAGAAGACACACACAGGCATACTAAGTCAGCTAATGATATTAAGCAGTCAGTCAGACGTACCGAAAGACACATATGGGACAAATAATGGCCGCTGCAGCTATGGGGCAGGAAGAGTTCCAGAAGGTTCCATGGAGGAAGCACAATGGGTCGGGGGCAGGGCGAGACAGAGGGGATGGAGAGGGGATTCAGGAGGGCTGCACGTGTCTCAGCTTTTGCCCCTGTGTCCTCTCCCCCAGGCTGTACACAGAGAAGAGAGAAAAAAGAAATGATGTGCCCACAGTGTGTCCATTTCTCTGGCAGGAGACTGTCCTCGCATGAGGAGTTTGGCAATTAGCTTGCAGGTGGATGAGCTCATTTCGTCTCTCAACAGGTGAGCCACTGGCACCAGGGAGCTGGTGTCTTTATTAAGTTCCATCTCCAGGCAGCAGAGCCTCTCAAATCTTTAGCTAAACTCTGTGTGTGTGTGTGTGTGTGTGTGTGTGTGTGTGTGTAGTATAAAGTTTATTTTAGCAGAGATCATTTTTTAATACATTTTTTGGTGGTGAGATAGGTACTAGGATACCAGAACATTTTTATTACAGTCTTCATATCTTGTCTGCATTAAAAAAAAAAAAAAAACGCACAGCATGGAGCGCTTCCTGGATTTTGCATGCCGCCGCTGTGCGTGGACCATGCTGATCTTTGGATCGTTCCATACGTCCTGCTGAAGAGAGCACTATACCACCTAAAATTTTTTGGGGGGGGGTGCCTGGGTGGCTCAGTAGGTTGAGCGTCTGACGTTGGCTCAGGTCATGATCTTGTAGTTCGTGAGTCTGAGCCCTGTGTCCATCTCTGTGCTGACAGCTCGGAGCCTGGAGCCTGCTTTGGATTCTGTGTCTCCCTCTCTCTCTGCCCCTACCCCGCTCACACTCTGTCTCTCTCTCTCTCTTTCAAAAATAAGTAAACATTAAAAAAAGTTAAATAAACTTTAATTAATTTTGAAGTTTATTTACTTATTTATTACAGTCTTTTAAAGTTTATTTATTTTTGAGAGAGAGACACACACATACAGAGAGCAATCAGGGAAGTGCAGAGAGAGAGGGAGACACAGAGTCTGAAGCAGTTTCCAGGCTCTGAACTGTCAGCACAGAGCCCCACGCGGGGCTCAAACCTGTGGACGAAGAGATTGTGACCCGAGCTGAAGTTGGCCGCTTATTGACTGAGCCACCCAGGTGCCCCTAAGTTTATTTATTTTGAGAGAGTGAGAGCATGAGCACAGGAGGGACAGAGAGAGATGGAGAGAGGGAGAATCCCAACCAGGCTCCTCATTGTTAGCTCAGAGCCTGATGCGGGGCTCGAACTCATGAACCGGGAGATCATGACCTCTGTGGAAACCAAGAGCTGGATGCTTAAATTGACTGAGCCACCCAGATGGCCCTAGACCCCTTTTTAATGTAGTAAAATATACATAACATAAAGCTGACCATCTTAAGCATTTTTAAGTGTACAGTGCACCGGCATTAAGTACATCTGCTCCATCCATCTCCAGAACTTTTTCATCTTCCCGATCAGAAACTCTGTCCCCCTTAACTCCTAAATTCCCATCTCTCCCCAGTGCCCCAGCCCCTGGCAACCGCCATTCCCCTTTCTGTTTTTATGAACGTGACTACTCTAGGGACCTCATATAAGTGGAGTCATACAGTCTTTGTCCTTTTGCGACTGGCCTCCTGTTCTCCAGAGCGGGTGCCACTATTTTACATTCTCACCAGTAGGGCACAAGGCTTCCGATTTCTCCACATCCGTGCCAACACTTTTTATTTTCTGTTGGTTTATTTGTTTTTGCTAATCTTCATCTTATTGGAAGTGGAGTGATCTCTCACTGTGGTTTTGATTTCTTTAGCTAAACTTATTTGTTGCTGGAGAGGAAAGATTTCTGCTATGAGTGGACTTAGCTTTGGGGGTTATCCACCTCTGGCCAGTTCACCGGCTCTCTGGGGCCCATCGTATAAAATACGTATGAAATGTTCAAATCCTTTCCATGCACCTCACCCTCCGTCCTCAAGGGTGAGTAGGAGTATCACTTCATATGTAAAAAGCCTTCTAAGTATTTCAATGTGCACAGATATGCACATATAATTGTATTTTCTCTTTTTTATTTCATTTTATTGAAGTTTATTTCTTTATGGTTATTTTTTTACGTTTATTTGTTTATTTTTTGAGAGAGAGTGAGTGAGTGAACAGGGGAGGGGCAGAGAGAGAGAGAAAAGGAGAGAGAGAATCCCAAGCAGGCTCCACACTGTCAGCATGGAGACTGAGGCAGGGCTCAAACTCAAACTGTGAGATCATGAGCTGAGCCAAAATCAAGAGTCAGATGCTTAACCGATTGAGCCACCCAGGCACCCTATTTATTATCACTATTTTTTAGTAATCTCTACAGCCAGCATGAGGCTCAAACTGATGACCCTGAGCCAGCCAGGAGCCCCTCTTTTGTAAACTTCAAGTAAGTTCAAATGCAGTGGATCCGAAGGCTGGGGTGGGGAGAGCTGGGTCATCCCGGGGTAAGAGCACTGCGTGTGGGATGCATTGGGGGAGAGGAACACGGAATTCATGCTCCCTTCCTCCCACCTCTGTTAGCAAGATCTGTGTTTTTGTTTTTGCAATACATTCCAGTGTCTTTCGTCAAGCACGCACGAGACTTTCCAGGAACGCCAAGGCCAAGGCTGCGCTGATTTGGCTGGTACAGATGCAGTGAAGCACTTTTCGATTTGGACACTTTATTACTTACAAAAAGAGCGAAAGGAAGATCAGCCCAAAGCGCCCGTTCCCTGGGTGGCCGTCCTGCCCCGAAAAGGATGCCGCTGAAATAAATACAAAACGGGAAGGCGTTGGGGTCCGCAGCCTTGTCCCGCGGCAGGGGGTGTAAAGGCCTCCTACCACATCAGGATCCAGGAATTTCTCCTGAAAGCCTCCCAGGGGAGATGGGGAGGTGTTATGGGCTGAATTATGTACCCCTTGCCCCACTTCATATGCTGAGGTCCTAACCTCTAGTACCTCAGAATGTGACTATATTTGGAGACAGAGCCTGTTAAGGGCTGATTACGCAGAAGTAAGATCCTACGGGCGTGTCCTAATCCAATCTGACTGATGTCCTGGTAAGAAGTGGAGATTAGGACACAGACACCGAGCACAGAGGGAGGAAGTCGTGAGCGCGCAGGGAGCAGGCTTAATCATCTGCAAGCCAAAGAGAGAGACCTGCAGCACCTTGACCTGGGCCGTCTAGCTCTGGAACCGTGAGAAATCAGATTTCTGGTGTTTCAGTCCCCCAGCCTGCGGTACAGGAGGCGAACGGAAGCCGGCCACACGGCAATTCCCCACAGACCTTCGTCTTCTCGCGTGCTGCCAGGACCCAGATCGGTTGCGGCTCAAGCCCTGTCTGCGAGCCACGTGACAGGTCACTAGGACGCCGTGGGGGAGCAGTTCCTAGGGGAGCGCTGGCCTGTGATCTGCCTGGCGGATAATGAGATAGTGCACTAGCCGTGGCTTTCAGAGACTTTAATGCACGTGTATGCATTCACTTGTAAAGTATTGTTTTCACTTTTCAATTTTTATTTTGTACCACCTGAGTGGTTCACTTGGTTGAGTGTCCGACTTCAGCTCAGGTCATGATCTTGTGAGTTCGAGCCCCGTCTCGGGCTCTGGGCTGACAGCTTGGAGCCTGGAGCCTGCTTTGGATTCTTTGTCTTCCCTCTCTCTCTCTGCCCCTCCCCCGATCCTGCTCACATGCCTGCGCGCTGTCTCAAAAATAAATAAGCATTAAAAAATTTTTTTTTAATTTTCAAAATTGGACTCTACTCTGCCTACCATTTTGCAAGACACGGTTTTCACTGATGGGCAGTATCATGGCCCAACTTACAGTGGCCTCCCGTTCCGTGCATCGCTGCCACAGTAGGGTACTCTTGAGGCCAACATTTCCACTGGTGGCCCGCTGCATCCCCTGACTTCCTGGTGGTGACAGAGAGGACTTAGAGGTGAGCCAGTAACAGGACTGTGGTGTTTTCAACACAGAAGTTCATGGCGGCTTAGTATAGCACAAGGGGCAATGAAGGGGGAGAAAAGTAGATAAATTTGCGATATGTGGAATGTATGGCAAATCTCACCGTCCCCACCCCATGGCACTCCCTTCCCTGACTGGTATGTGGAAAGTCTTTCTAGAGAGTTAACGCACACAAGTCTCCAGGTATAAAACTCTGTTTTATCTTTTGTTTGCTTAAACAGTGAATCTATATTTTTGCAGAACGCTTTTTTTTTTACTTGATGGTATGTAGGCAGCCTTACATATCAGAACGCACACATCGAGCTCACTTCCCTTTTTCTTCAGCTGTGTGTTATTCCAAGTCAGAATTAAACATTTTATATATATATATATATTTTTTTTTTTTTTTGAGAGAGAGTATCTTAAGCAGACTCCACATTCAGCATAGAGCTTGACCTGGGGCTTGATCCAACGACCCTGGTATCATGACCTCAGCCTAAATCAAGAGCTGGACCCTTAACCTTAGCCACTCAGGCACCCTAGATAATATTTTGTAGCCATATCATTATGCGTAAACACAGAGGTTGACCTTAATATTTTTTTACGCTTATTTATTTATTTTGGGGAGCAGGGAGGGGCAGAGAGAGAGAGAGAGAGAGAATCCCAAACAGGCTCCATGCCCAGGGTGGAGCCTGATGTGGGGCTCGATTTCACAGCTGTGAGATCATGACCCAAGCTAAAATTAAGAGTTGGACGCTTAATGGACTGAGCCACCCAGGCGCCCCAACCCCACTGGTTTTTAATGTTACAATAAACACCCTTGGACATTCAGGCTTATTCTCTCAGACGTTTCTATAAGATAGATGCCAGAGCAAAAGTGTTGTCAGGACGGATATGCCCGACAGAAATGTGCTTCCGGTTGCTCCCGAAGTCACATACAAAAATGTTCATAGCAGTACTATTTACAATAGCCTCAAACTGGAAACAGCCCAAGTGTTTTTCAACAGTACAACAGAATAATAAAGTGTGGTCTGGTCGTGCAATGGAATTCTATACAGCAACAAAAATGAATGTTCTGCTTCACAGAGCAATATAGATGAAGCTTAAAAATATAATATTTGGTGAAAGAAACCAGACACAAAAGAATATATACTATGTAATTCCATCCATGGAATGTTCAAAAACAGGCAGATCCTATTAGGTGTCAGGATAGTGGTTACCTTGGGGATTTACTGAGCAGGAGAGAGCACGGGGCTTCTGGGCACTGATAACACTCTCTCTCTTTTTTTCTTAAAAATTTTTTAAAATTTATTTTTGAGAGACAGAGAGAGCACGAGCAGGGGAGGGTCAGAGAGAGAGGGAAACACAGAATCCGAAGCAGGCTCCAGGCTCTGAGTTAGCTGTCAGCACAGAACCCGACGCGGGGCTCGAACCCATGGACCGTGAGATCATGACCTGAGCCAAAGCTGGACGCTTAATTGACTGAGCCACCCGGGCGCCCCAATGCTCTCCTTCTTGATACAGGCAGTAGTCACTGGGATGTGTTCAGTGTCTGAGCCACACACTTACGATTTATGTCCTTTTCTCTATGCACGCTCTACATCAATAGTTTACCTCTATTTCCTTAAAGGCGTATGTATTTAAAATAATAATTGGAACCTCAAATCAACCTCCAAAAATGTTGCACTCATTTGCACACGCACCAATAACCCGCATGGGCTCTGCCTGCCCCACGCCCTTGCCAACAGTGATGCTGGAAAAGCGGTCTGAGGTTTTGCCAATTTGATGGCTTTGGAAAAAGAAAGAAAGCACCTTTTCATTTTTGTTTGCATTTTCCCAATCACCAGTAGGTTGGGTCTCTTTCAGGCTTATGGGCCATTTGCATTCCTTTTTTTCTCACGAATCACCTGTTCATACCTTGTCTCATTTTCCCAATGAACTGGTTGTCTGGTTCTTATTTATATAGAATGGCCATTAACTCTTTGCTGGATGTGTTGTAAACGTGTTCTCTTAGAGCATCTCTTGTCTTTTCACCGTGTCGGTGGCACAGTGCAGCAGCCTGCTGTCGTGAGGCAAGCCATGCAAATAAGTGATGCACGCTGGTTTGAAGGCTGTGGCAGGCCGGGAAGCACCCCCCCCCCACCCCTGCTGGGCTCCTGCCAAGCATTGCCCGGTGGGAAGGTGGGAGCCGAGTGTGCCAAATCTTCCGATTCTTCAGAAGATGCTGGGAATATAGATTTGTATGGGAAAACTTCCAATTTTAAAGCGCTGGCAACTCGTTCCAAAAATCGTAAGCACTAAAAGAGAGAATGCCTGCTCGGCCTGGTTTGGATCGGCGGGACACTGGTTTGCAATCTCTGCCCGTATTTCACCGCGAAGGAGATTTGTGTTGTAACATCTGTCCACCTTTTCCTTTTCGACTTCTCGGTTCTGTCTCTTTTTTCTTTTAATCAGTTCAGCACGTTTTTTTTTTTTTCCTAACTCTTTCTCTTTTAAGGGTACAGAGAGAAGTTTTTCAGGCTTTTATTCAAGTCTCCTTAACGAGAGAAATAAAGGCGAATACAGACGTTACTGGACTCAGAGAGTCGAGGAGGTCCTGACCTTGGGGACGTGGGTGGCAGGGCCCGTTTATTCCACGAGGAAACTAGAGGCCTTCGGGAGCAGTGAAATTCATGCTAACGTGTAAATGACTTACTTCAAAACCCTTTCCTGGGATCAGGTATGCAAGTCAGAACGGGGAGCGAGCAGCTGAGTGCTGCAAGCCTGAAGCTGGAAGAGGATGGAGGAAGTCTCCTCGAGCCCCACGCCCCTGTGGGGGAGAGAACTTTGTCATTCCCAATTGTGTCTGCTTTGCTCAGACCCTCCCTGACTTACTTGGCTTCCACTCTGGCTGGGGGCACTGGCATGGCTCCAGGTAGAGCTGATGTGAAACAAAACAGATATTCCCCAATCACCTCGGCTACTTTAAACATTCGTTAGGTTTATTTATTTATTTTGAGGTCGGTAGGGGGCAGAGAGAGAATCCCAAGGAGGCTGCACTCTGTCAGCACAGAGCTTGACGCAGGGCTTGAACTCATGAACCGTGAGATCACGGCCTGAGCCGAAACCAAGAGCCGAATGCTTAACTGACTGCCCCCCCCAGGCGTCCTCATCGGGGCTACTTGAATGGCCTTTGGTGGTGTCATCTGCACATTTCTCGCCCATGCTAACGAGCAGCTTGCATTGGCTAACATAGTTTCTAGAAACTGCTCTGGGGGTAGAAAAGAATTTCTCTGGCTGCATGGGCAACAGGATGTATCAAGGGACAGAACAGGGGATCCCTGGCTGAGGCTGAGCTCACCCAGAGAGTGGGTGCTGACGGACATGCCTTTATCCCTGACAATCATTATTGCGTTCGTGGAGTGCCTAGTGTGCAGAGCGCTGTGTGCCTCTCACCTCCTGTAATCCACGCTCAGCCTGTGAGGCAGGGGCGTGACTCTAAGTGACGGGGCCCAATGTGAACCAGGTGGCACACATGAACCAAACCTCAGAATCCTATTTCCATCCCAGACTGAGCAGGGGTGGCTTTCCATTCCAGCAACTTCTCCAGCCCAGCCTTGCACTGTGGCGGGGGGAGAGGGAGAAGGGGACAGTTTTCTAAGCTACTGACCTACCCCCTTCTGTTTGCCTCAGTGGCCCTGCCCCTTTGGCCTTAAGAGTAGGTGCGGATGTCTCCCCACTGCTCCCCTGGTTGAAGACTAAAGTGTCCTGAGACACCAGCTAATAATGCAGGTGTGAGCCAATTATGAAGGCGCTGGATGGGAAGAGTTTTAAGGTGTGACTTTTCCAGGCCACTCGCATTCATAAATAGCAGCACAGACAATATAGCTTATTTTCTGATTCTAAATGCAATCATGCCCTTTGTAGGGAAGTCAAAGATGCGGAAAGATCTAGAGAAGAAAAAAACCCTCACCTTACCACTTGAGACCATCATTGTCAGCATTTCCAATGGTTCTTACCACTCATTTCCATATAGTTTTCATACATACATATATATGTATAAATTTTAAATACATATAATTAAATTTTTTTTAACATTTATTTATTGTTGAGAAAGCAAGAGCAGGGGATGGGGCACAGAGGGAGGGAGACACAGAATCTGAAGCAGGCTCCAGGCTCTGAGCTGTCAGCACAGAGCCCGACACGGGGCTCGAACCTACAGACCATGAGATCATGACCTGAGTCGAAGTCGAACGCTTAACTGACTGAGCCACCCAGGTGCCCCTAAATACATATAATTTTAAAAAAATGTTTATTTATTTATTTTTGAGAGAACGAGAGAGAGTGGGGAAGGGGCAGAGAGAGAAAGGGAGCTAGAGGATCCCAAGCAGGCTCTGCACAGGCTCTAGGCTCTGAGCAGTCAGCACAGATCCCGATGTGGGGCTCAAAGTCATGAAACTGTGAGATCATGACCTGAGCTGACGTCGGATGCTTAACTGACCGAGCCACCCAGCTATATAATTTTGAAGCAAGGTTGAGATCATTCTAGCAATCTACCTACAGAGTGGGTGAGTACTTCTGAAAGGCGTTCTGTGAAGACAAAGGCTTTCTGAGTAAGATGGGTGGAATCGAGGAAGGGGGGAGGCCGTGAGGTCTTTTCAGCTGGAGGTTCCGTAGGGCACCCAGGACACAGTCACTCCCGTGCCTCTGGGGTGGGGAGGGCTGCCTCCTCTGCCACTTTCTTCGATGTCACTCACCAGTTCTTGGGAGGGTGGGGAACCACGCAGCAGTATCTGCCTGGGCCAGCAGGTCGTGTCCCATTCACTACCCCTTTGTGGGCCAGGTCCCCACAGCCACCCCCTCCACCATGAGTTAGTGCATGGAGGGCTGTCTTATGGGGGAACAAATAGGCTGGCTTCCGGCTTCTTCCAGTGGTGGGGGCAGGGCACCCGTGGCCCAGGCACTTCCTGCCTCTTGAGAAACAAGCCGCCTTTTGGCCGTGACTGCAGAGCTGCTGACCCCCATTAACTTCTTTCCTAGAAGTGAAAATGGATTTGCTCTGAGCTCTGTCTTCGCTTGTGACCCTGGGGCTAGCAGAAGCAGCACCAGGAGCACAGGACTGGCCACCAAAAGGAACCAGGCTACCCTGCTCTCAAGAGGACATGAACTTGCTTGATGCCAGCCTTCTGAGCATGCTCCTTGCTTCCCTCCTCCAATTATCTGACCAAGACTGAGTTCTTGAGATATAGGAAGGTTTGGCGCTTCCCCGTAAAGCCATCCATTTATTGGTGACAGCGGAGGAGACCCTGCTGGGCCACAGTGGTTAGAACCAGAGGGATCCGGGTTAGAGTCGCAGCTCTGACCCTAGACGTACCACCGTGGGCAACTTACTCTGAGTTCAGTGTCCTCACCAGTAAAGTGGGCCAAACAGTACTGACCACCCAGGGATGTTCTACAGATTAGATTCTTTAAATCACATACATAAAGGGGCGCCTGGGTGGCTCAGTGGGTTAAGTGTCTGACTCGTGGTTTAGGCTCAGGTCATGATGTTATGGTTTTGTGAGTTCAATGTGCTGACCGCGCAGAGCCTCCTTGGGATTCTCTCTCTCTCTCTCTCTCTCTTTCTTTCTGTTCCCCTCCCTGACTCTAGCTGTCTCTATCTCTCTCAAAATAAATAAACTGAAAAAAAATCCATAAGGCATTGACCTTCGAAGGCCATGGACCTTCGATACATGGATGTATCGAATACAGCAGGTGTTCGGCAAATGATCTTATTGTGTCTTAAATTTTCTCCTCATAACTTTTGGTAACAAATATTATCACCCCATTTGATGGAGGGGGTAGCTGAGGCTGAGAAAGGTTTAACCGTCTTTCAGTTATTTATTACTGTGTAACAGCCATCCTGGACCTTACTGGTTGCCAACAGCACTGGGTGATAATGAATGGACAACAATGTCTCATGATTCTATGGATTAATTGGCTGGTTCTTGGACTCCAGCTGACGGCTCCTGGGGTCTCTCATGTGGCTACGGTCAGTGGGCAGCTAGATTGGTCTGAAAGGCAAACAAGGCTCTCACGTGCCTGGGGGTCTTGGTGCCGGCTCTTGGCCCGGCTGCCTCGGTTCTTTGCTTTATGTCCTTTGTACCAGGCTAGCTTGGGCTCCCCAAGCATGGGAGCGAGATTCCAGGACAGAGTGCTCTGAGAGGAGCCACCTCGAATGCAGGTATTTGCCAAGCGTCTGCTTGACCCCATGCTTGTTAATGTCCTATCAGCCCACCCCTGCTACCCGCACTCCATGATGACCTTGAACCTGTTCTGTTCCCCGGACAGTAGAGAGAAAGCACTGCTGCCCCCCACCCCCCATCATTCATTGTTGACTACAGAAAGCTATTCCTGTTTCCTCCAGAGTCCCAGCCAGGGACAGGGGTGGCCCTATCAATTCTGACCTCTCTGGCCACAACAGCATCCCGTCTCTGCTGGCCTCAGGGCTCTCTGGACCTCAGCTTCGTTTTCAGAAGGACTGCCACCAGGGAAGCAACGATCATGGGAACAAAAGACAGTATCTCAGATATCAGCGCTGGTTTATAGCACGTTGTCGTAATCCCAGCGGACTTCCAGACTGCCTCTGTCTCACCTGGGACAGGTCCCCGATCCTGACCCCTGTCTACACGCCGCCAGGTGCTGATCTGAGCTGGCCTCTCGGTGGTGACTGTGGGCACCCAGCCCCTTCCTGTTCCTGCCTGCTTCTGTCTGAGGCCCCGGGTGGTTCCAGCCGCTGCTCCGACCTCTACACGGAGCATCTTAGATGGGGAACGTCCTTCTCTCCGTCATTCTCTGCTCCTAATTCAGTGTCAGCAGTGAGCATCACTCACTTTCCTATGGCTGAACTCTCCCTCTCCCCTCTTCTTTTTTTAAAAACGTCTACTTATATATTTTTGAGAGAGAGAGAAAGTAAGTCCATGGGAGGGGCAGAGAGAGAGAGAGAGAGAGAGAGAGAGAGAGAGAGAGAGAGAAAGGGAGGGAGAGGGAGAGACTGAATCCCATGCAGGCTTTGAGCTGACAGGACAGAGCCCGATGCGGGACCTGAACCCACAAACCGCGAGATCACGACTCGAGTCGAAACCAAGAGCAGGACGCTCAACTGACTGAGCAACCCAGGTGGCCCTCACTCTCCTCTCTTCTTAAGGCCCCAGGAGGATAAGCCATCCATTCAAAGTCCTGTCATGAACCAAAGGTAAAGCTGAGGACTTGAACCTGGGTGTCACCGGCAGCCAGTGGTCTTACAGGAGCCTCCTGCGCCCCAGCCTGCATTTTTGGAGTCTGAGCAGGGCCCACAGCTGTTCTGCCTCAGCGCAGAGCAAAGGCTAACAAAAAGCAAAACCTCTGGACAAAAGAGGAAATGTTCTCTGGATGCTGAATTGGTGATCTTAGGGAGGTATGTGTGTGTGTGGTGAGTATGGGAAGCCTCTGATTTGTGCCCAGGGAAAGGTCATGGTCAATGAGAACGGCTTTGGTGGGAGAGGGTCTGAAATGGAGCCCGGGAATTTCACCAGGCAGCTGCTCATGATGGATACGGGGCCCTAGGTCAGACCAGGCCAGCTCTCCTGGTGGAAGGAGAGCTGAGCTCCAGGGAGCAGACTGGGTGGGATGCACGAGGTATCTGGGACTTGGTGGTGTCCCGTGTGGTCTTCCGGAGAGAAGCCAGGCAAAATCTGGCAACCGAGCCAGGGTTCTTGGCTCTGAGCAACAGGAAGTAATTCTGGTTTATTTAAGCAGAAAAGGACTTTATCAGAAGGAACTTGGGGAGTTCACAAAATAATCAGGAGGGCTGGAGAACTGGGTTTGGAAAGCGGGCCAAACAAAGGAGACTGTGTGTCGGTCAGGACCATGGCCAAGGTCAGGCCGACCCAATGACAAGGCCACTGCCAAGTCCGGGACGCCCCGGCTTACACTGCCATCTGTGGACGTGGATATGGTCCCCGCCATCTCAGAAATGGAATGTCATTGCCATGGTGACTGCCACCCTCCACCAGAATGGACCTCGGGGCTCCCTGCATCTCTGCATCACCAACTCCTGCCTCCCTGATCAGAGCATCCGATTACTTGAGCCTAAGTCAGGAGCCCGCGCCCCGCTAAGTGCAACGAAGGCAGCTGAGGAAAGGGACTATGGGGCTTTTTTTTTTTTTTAACTTGTCTGGTGAGAGGCAACCAGGAGGACGGAGAATTTCTTAAATGTGGTTGTGGGGATTGGACGCAGGTCAGCCATGTACCTACCTCACCTGGAAAAATGTAGGGCACCTGTCCCCAGTGAGTGCTAGAGAATTGCATGCCTCAGGGAACAGCTTGAGTTGATCTTTTATCTTCCCATCCTCCCAATGGTAATGGAAGTGTGTGTGTGTGTGTGTGTGTGTGTGTGTGTGTGTGTGTGTGTGTTTAAGAACACCTTATGTGACCCTGGGTTCGATTCTGAGTGCCCTCTGCCTGCCGACATTAGACAAGCGGTTCTCTATCTTGGGGTCTCTGTTAGCACCTCTCTGGCTGCTGTCCAGCCCTTGAGCGAGCAGAAGGTGTGCGGCAGCCTCTCCCGTACGTAGTCTGGGCCTCCGGCCGGAAGATGCTCCAAGCCCATGTAACAGATGAGAGAGCGGGTTTTGGAGTCAGAGAGATGGGCGTTAACAGCCATATGACCTCGCACACGTTCCTTAACGTCTCTGAACCTTAACTTAGTTCCTTAATTGCAAAATGGAGATGAGGTTATTCGCGCCCAGCCTCCATTCCAACCTGGCCCGAAGGTACATACCTTCATGTCCCACGGAGGCTGGAAGGCTCAAAACTGCAGCTGGGGCTGTGGATAAGAATTGAATGTCACTGTTTAGGGACACCTGGGAGGCTCAGTCGGTTAAGCGCCCGACTTCAGCTCAGGTCATGATCTCACGGTCTGTGTGTTCCAGCCCCACATCGGGCTCTGTGCTGACAGCGCAGAGCCTGGAGCCCACTTCGGATCCTCTGTCCCCTTCTCTCTCTGTCCCTCCCCTGCTCCCACTCTCTCTCAAAACTAAATAAACGGTAAAAAATATTTTTAAAAATGTCATGAATTAGAGTCACTTGAGTAAGGCTAGGAAGGCGGCAGCGAGGCAGAGACTACTGGCTTGCCGCTCTGGCCGTTGCTGCTGGAGACACTGAGTGTGTGTTTGTGTGTGTGTGTGCGTGCGTGCGTGTGTGTGTGTGTGTGTGTGCGTGTGTGTGTTGCGCCACAGAATGCTAGTGTTTGTTGGTCACCAGCTTTGTGGGTATTAAGAGATGCTGTGGTGGCCGCCTGCTCCCCCAAGCCTGGAAGGCAGCTCCCTAGTGTGCTCCTGAAATCAACATCTCTGTGGGTGGTCCCTTCCCTCCCCACCTTCCAGTTGGTGGCAGCAATGGCAGCAATGGCAACAATCTTGGTGGCACAGCTCAGCGACGTTATGAGAGTCCAGAGCCAGCTCCTCTGGCCCTTCCGGTGATTTTATAAGGACCTTATTTCCTGTATTAAATATCTTCGTGCTTAAAAATAGCGGGAGAGGTTTTCTGTTTCCTGCAACAGAATCCTGCTGCCATAGACCTAATACCCCATTGCTCACGCGGTGGTTGAGATGCCGTGAGATGGTACATGCTCCTCAGCTTTGTACACTGTAAAGTCCGTTATGTGGGTTAGGTATTTTGCAAGGAAGGGTATCCCTCTTGTGGGGGACTAAAGTTTGTATGCCCCCAGAGAGTTCTTTTACCCAGAGCTACTGGGGCACAGGCTGGTCTGGAAGGATTTAGGTAATTTTGGGCGATTGCCTGCTTTAGGAGGCTGCAGGTTCGCCTGTGCATTCGGGGGGAATTTTGCCCCTCTGTCCCCCGTTAGAGAAACGACTGACCCCAGAGGCAGCTGGGAAAGGTGGCAGGCTTTCTGGCGTGAACCTGTGAGGCCAGCTCGCCCCGGATTCTCCCCTACAAGTAGGTGCTTGGGCTCCCTGATTAACTGCACTGGTTTGTATCAAAGCTCACTTTACTTTTTACCCCCTCCCCAGTTAAATCTTTGTATTTACAAAACCACCCTGTCACCTCCATCAGGTGTGAAGGATCTCCCCTTCCGTGTTGCATACCATTCTTGTGGCCATGGCCTTGGCCCTACTAGTTTAAGAGTTTCCAGAGAAAAAAAACGGACAGAATGTAAATTCTTTGACGTTGCTTGGGAAGAAGTTCAAAATACAGGGGGCCCAGGGCACCTGGGTGGCTCAGCCAGTTCAGCCTCCGACTTCAGCTCAGGTCATGATCTCACGGTTGTGGGTTTGAGCCCCACAGTGGGCTCCATGCTGCCAGCGTGCAACCTGCTTGGTCTCTCTCTTCCCCTCTCTCTCAGCCCCTCCCCCACTCCCTCTCTTTCTCTCAAAATAAAGAAACTTTAAAAATAAATAAATAAAACTTAAAAATATACAGGGGGCCCAGAGCCTGAGGTTGGGGAGACTGGGCAACTCCAGCATAAGGGCGCTGGGTACCGACAGAGGAGAGGGAACTAGAGAAAAGGGCCCAAAAGTATTGGGGGGGTCCTGTAGAGCCCCCTACTCTGTTCAGTGAACAGATTGCTTTTCCGCTTCATAGACCAAAGCCCTCACTCTCTTGCTCTCTCATCCTATTTCCCGCCACAATTCGGGGAGCGCCTGCGGGGGCAGGGGTCAGGAGGGTGGCCCCTGGGGCTCTGGAGCTGGGTGGAAGCCGGCTGGGCTTGGCTGCCAGAAAAATCCAGGCCCCACTCCAGCCCATCAGGGGGTCAAGGCTGAGTGGGCGAGATAAACTCTTTCCGTGGTTTTCAGGAGCCCTAATCAATTGCGAGGCAGGGCGCAGCCCTCTGGGGACAGATAAAGCCAGCCCTGCGCTCCAAGCTCGGTTGCAGCCAACGTTTGTGTGGTTTGAACTTGTGTGTGGTTTGGACGAGTTCGCAGGGCTTTGCTGGAGTGGTTTACTCTGCTTCCAAACGGCAGTACGGAGAGGCGAACGGGCTTGGACCCCACCCTCCACCCCCGAGATGAGAGGGGTGGCCTGTCCTCTCTCCCCATTCGGTCCTACAGCCTCAGGGAAGAGAGGCTGTGGTGCCAGGGTCCGGATCACAGCCTCTCGCCAGTGGCGCCGCAGGGTGTAGCCGGTTTAAGCGAGTCCTTGGAGTTGGAGAGTTGAGCTGCTGCCGGTGTGAATCTCTGCTCCTGCTTCTAAGCTAGGAAGCCCGATGCCCACTTTCGGATTCCATCTTCGGGCGGCCTGGACGCGCAGTCACCCCGCGCGGAGGAAGCCCTGGACGCTGGGGACACCGCCTGGAGCCTCCGCGCATAGCACCCGGCGGGTTTTCCTTCCAGCTTCAGGTTTCTCATTTAACCCGTAAGGTGCCAGAAGGCCCAGAACGCCCGCGGGCAGGCCTTTGGCTGGCTTCCGGCGGCGAGGCCCGGCACCCCAGATCAGATCGCCGGCGGGCACTCCACGCTCCAGTGTCTGCGGCACTTTCTTTCGGGAGAGCGAGGCTGCCTAGCGAGGTGCACCGGCTCTGGGCCCGTAGGGACCCTTCAGACAAGACCGTGTCCCCCGGGAAACCTGTGCTAGCCCGCAGGGGCCACAGCAAAATAGAACCGGGAACATGTGCTGCTCGGGAAGCAAACTCTGGCACCTGGCGTATCTCAGTGATGATCACACCCTCCAGGGACCTTCCTGCCTCCACAGAAGGTGGGGACAGAGAGAGAGAGAGGCGCGCATGGAGAGAGAGAAAGGGAAGTGGGAAGAAACTGGTCACGGAGGAGGCTATTTTTATTCTTTGCTACAGCTGCGCGCATTTCTCTGACCAACTAGGCAGCAAAAATTAGACTGGCTCCTGCTGAAAACAGGCCCTACCCTGAGGTGGGGGTGGGGGAGCTGGGCCAGGGGGTGCGAGGTGCACAAGAGATGGGTGGAGAGGGGGAAGTCCCAGAGAACCCAGCAAACCAGTCTCCAGAAGCCCTCACTGTGCAGAACTACCCCTTCTCACCCCCGCCCTTGCCCCGATATCTCAGCCTTAAGCTCAGCTCTCAGAGGTGGGGTGTCGCTTCCCTTCTGTGTGACATCTTGGGCATGAGGACACAGTCAAGACTGGGGATTTGTTCATCAGCATCTTCTGCCGTTAGGTTTCAGAGGACAGCCTTATCCCTTCCAACAGGTGACAAGACTGCCTGGGTGGTATCAATTACCATGGTCACCTGGCACCTGGAGAAGCTGGCCCAAGTCCTAAACAGGAAAAGAAGGTTGGGGGTGAGGGCCTTCTAGTTAGAATCCTCTGAGACCGTGATTGTCAAGGTCAGCAGTTCCCAAAGTGTGTTCTGAGGAGCCCTGCAGTCCCTGAGACCTTTTTGGACTGTCTTGTCTAACCGCGAAACTCCACGAGGCTGGATTTCCTTCCTCCACTGCAAGCAAAATAACGTATCACAACAGATTAGATGCCGAAGTAGCTACAAGAAAGCAGCTGTCTTCTATTAAGCCAGATATTAGAGAGATCTGCAAAAATGTAAAAATGCCACTTTATTCTGTAAATTTTTTTTGGTTTCTTTCAGAGGCTACTTCTTTCTTCATTAAATTGCGCTGTTGACGTTCGTGGATTAGTTATCTATTGCTGTGTAACAAGTTACCCCAAAACGTAGTGGCTGGAAACAACAAACATTTGTTTTCTCTCCATTTCCGCAGTTCCGGAATCTGGGGGCAGCTGGCTTAGCTGGGTGGTTCTGGCTCAGAGTCTTGCTGCAATCATGCTGGGGTCCAGGCCTTCAGTCAGCTCAACGCTCACCCAGGGAAGGCTCCACCGTCAAGCTCACTTGTCGGCCTCAGTTCTCTGCCATGTGCGCCTCTCCACAGGGCTGCCTTGTGAAATGGCACCTGGCTTCCCCCAGAGAGAGAGAGAAAGTGGGTACCCAAGACAGAAGCCACAGTCCTTTTATTATCTAACTGTGGAAGTGATCACGTTCAAAGGGAGGAGATGACTCACGGGCCTGGATGACAGAAGGCAGGGATTATCTGGCACCATATTAGAGGCTGCTTACCTCGCACATGATAGGTTCCTTATTGTTACTTCTTTATGACTTAATAAATAACTTTTAAACTCAGTTTTCATTTTTAATATGGGAAATGTTGATAGATATGGTCAATCTAAACAAAAGCTTTTTGGAGTCCTCAATAACAAATTAAAAAAACATTCCCAAGAGCTAATGGCTTGAGAACTGTTGGTCTAGGTGTTATGACATCTACAGGAGAAGTACCTTGGTAATATGTGAAAGCCAGTCCACCCACCCATTTGTCCATCCATCCATCCATCCATCCACCCATCCATCTATCTACCCATCTGTCCATCCATCCATCCATTCATCTATCCATCCATCTACCCACCCATCTATCTATCTGTCCATCCATCCATCCTTCTATCCACCTGTCCTTCCTTCCTTCCTTCCTTCCTCCTTTCTTCCTTTCTTCCTTCCTTCTTTAAAAAAGGTTTTAATGTTTATTTATATTTTTGAGAGATACAGAGCATGAGTGGGGGAGGGGAAGAGAGAAAGGGAGACAAAGATCTGAAGCAGGCTCCGGGCTCTAAGCTGTCAGCATAGAGCCCGATGTGGGGCTCGAACTCACAAACCATGAGATTATGACCTGAGCTGAAGTCGGACACTCAACCGACTGAGCCACCCAGCCTCCCCCTTTTTAATTTTTTATATGTCCATCTGTCTTTCCATCCATCCCTCCATCCTTCCGTGCATCCATTTTCCATCCATCCACTCATCCATCCACCCATCCATCCTTGCCTCTATCTACCCACTCACCTATACACTCATGCATCTAATCAAGATATTCTAACCACTGGGCTAGCGCTGGTGCTTTCACAGTGAACAAGGCTGCCAGTGACTGCCCTATGGGACTTATAACATTCAAACAGATGCACAATTAACAAATAAATAAGATGCGTTTTTAAATAATAGCTTCAGGTTGTGATCATTTGAAACCTCAAAGCCTGGAGCCCAGGGAAGCAGGTACTCTCAAACTAGCACCATTCTGGGAGGTGACATCATAAGTGGCCCAGACTGGGGGGCTGTGGTGGGCCCAGGCTGTAGGGTCCAGGGAGCAGGGGATGTGTCCGGTTGTGGTCAGATGCGTGCGAGGCCCTAGTGTATCTCGGGTTTTTCGTGCCTAGTTAATCAGTGACGGGGGCGGGGGGGGGGGGGGATCTGCAGGTGAGAGATGTTAAGAGAAAGAGCTAACCCTTATGGGCGGAGTTTCAATTTCTTAGTTCGGTTTCCCTTTTCTGGATGGAGGGTCTCCTTCTGGAGCTGGCCTGACATACTCTGGCTTTTATTTTGATCCTGGAGACTCCTCTGTAACTTGCAGCGTTCCCTGTGAACCCTTGCACCTGACATACCACCATTTGTTAGTCCCCACGGAGAATGCTAACATTCATGGGTAGCGCCTCAACCTGCCACCCCCAAATATGTGAAGGCTGGGTTCCTTCATCTTCTTCTTGTTGACACCTTGGAAGTTGGAACTGGCGATCTTCCGATAGGAAGAAGGAGGGAAAGTCCAGAGCGGAGAGGGGGCAAGACCCAGACTGGAGACACAAGGAGGCTGGGCTCCGAGACAGGAAAAGCAGGGGTGCGTGGCCAGAATGGAAGGAGCCCATATGGAACGATCTTTCCAACTTCGAAGACTGACCTTGGCCAGCCCTGCTCTGAAAGTCAGCTAAGGTAAGAGACCCCTGACCCCACCCCAGTCCCTCTTCCAGGCCCTGAAAGCCATTGGGCATCTTAAAGAGGAAATGTGTCCCCTCACTCAGTGGCTTCATGGTGTGACTTGTGCTCCAGAAGGCTAGGAGGCTCATGCCCTCGGGGACCCCAGCAGGCTTGAATCAGTTCTACCTGCTTTTGGTGACTGTGCCCCAACCAGTGGGCTCCAGAAAAACCAAGCCTGGGGGCACCTGGGTGGCTCAGTTGGTTAAGCATCCAACTCTTGATCTCGGCTCGGGTTATGATCTCATGATTTGTGAGAACAAGCCTTGCTTTGGGCTCTATGTTGATGGTTCGGAGCCCATATGGAATTCTCTCTCTCCCTCTCTCTCTGCCCCTCCCCCACTTGCATGCGTGCATGCTCTCTCGCTCTCTCAAAATAAATAAACGTAAAAACAAAAACAAAAAAAAGAAAGATCAGACCTCTGTAGGACTACATACAGTGAGGATGCTTTTTTTTTTTTTTTTTTTTTTTTGGTATGGAGGGTGTTGTTAGAATGTGGCCCCTCTGTGACCTTGCACAATTCTTCCAGAACAGTCTTCTCCATGATGGACCACTGGTGCTTCAGGGCTCAGGTTTGAATGTGGGCTGTGTCTCATCGATATGCTAAACTGATGTGATTACTTGTGGGCAATTCATGATCCCTTTGGCTCTTAAGCCCTTTCAGGAGAGAATGGGGTGTTACCTTTGGTTTCAAGCCTGATCATAGATTAAATTTGTGAACTAACAATGGCCAGCTCAGTTGCCCGTGATATCAGTGGATTGCAAAGCATGGTCCAGAATCAGCAGCATCAGCATCACTTGGAAACTTATCAGAAATGTGAATTCTCAGGGCTCACCCCAGATCTACTGAGTCAGAATCTTTGGGAGCGGGGTGGAGGTTGGAAATCTGTGTTTTTAGCAAGCCCTCCAGCTAATTCTGATGCTCTTTTAAGTCCAAGTTTGACAGCCACTATTTTATTTATTTATTTACTTATTTATTTATTCATTTACTTACTTATTTGAGAGAGAGAGAGAGAGAGAGACGACGCACCTATGCAAGTGGGAAGGGGCAGAGGAAGAAGGGGTGAGAGAGAATCCCAAGCAGGCTCTGAATGTCAGCGTGAAGCCCGATGTGGGGCTCGAACTTTGGAACTGGGACATCATGACCTGAGCCAAAGTCAGTTGCTTAACTGACTGAGCCACCCAGGTGTGCCTCCCGCCCCCCCTCCCCCCGCCACACACATACAAAGAGAGAGAGAGAGAGAGAGAGAGAGAGAATGTTAAGCAGACTCCATGCCCACCACAGAGCCGGACCCAGGGCTGGATCTCACAACCATGAGGTCATGACATGACCCGAAATCAAGAGTGGGACGCTTGACCTAGAGCCACTGTTTTTTTAAGTTTATTAGCCCCATTTAAAAGTTGAAGAAAATGAGGCTCAGAGGGTCTAAGTAACTACCAAGATCATGTGGGCGGCAAGTGAGGTGAGGGGACTCAAACCCAGGCCTCTTGTTAGTGCGACTGTGTCTCTTCCTTCATTTCTTCCACTCTCTCCCTGTCTTCACCCCTCACTCTTCCATCCTGGAGGTGCTCAATTTGGCTGTATATGGCCATTGCCTGGGGGGCTTTAAAAACTAATATTGTCTGGGCACCTGGGTGGCTCAGTCGGTTCAGCGTCCGACTTCGGCTCAGGTCATGATCTCACAGTCCGTGGGTTCATAAAGCCCCCACTTTGGGCTCTGTGCTGACAGCTCAGAGCCTGGAACCTGCTTCAGATTCTGTGTCTCCCTCTCTCTCTGCCCCTCCCCTGCTCATGATCTGTCTCTGTCTCTCAAAATAAAATAAAGACATTAAAAAAAATTTTTTTAAAGCCCAAACTAATATTGTTGTGAGGGTTCCACCTCTAGGAAACCCTATGTCTGGGGTGTGAGCCCAGCATCTGTACTTGGTAGTCCCTATTCACAGGCAGTCTTGCCCAAATTCTGCTATTCAAAATGTTTCTGATGAATGCATTTGCACTAAGGTGTTAGTAACTGGATGTGTTACCTTTCTCAGGGTATCTGCATTTGAAAAACAGAACGAGGGACATAAAATAATGAATTGCATAAGCGTCCTAGCGAGTGGGAGAGACCAGCTTTTGATCTCATTTCTCCCACTTACCCCAGATTTATTGCCGTCACACATCCCGCTAGGAATGTACCCAGCAGTCTTGGCTGAGATTTCTGAATATACTGTGTCTTTTCGAGGGGATTTTTTGGGCTAGAAGAGCTTGAGCAAATCAGATTTCAATGCCCTTAAGCCATCAGCTTTGCCCACAGAGGGCTGAGTTTCCAAAACTAGTAACAGCCAGTCAGTTTCACCGTAAGGAGCTAACAAAACCGAAATTAAAAAAAATTTTTTTTAAGCGTTCAGGAATGAATGCCAAGGATCTCCTTCCCCGTCAGGCCTTTTCCGGCACCCATCCAGACAGACGCCGCCACAGAAATTGAGGGGGTACCCAAGCCATGTTAGATGAGAGTGGCTTCCCAGACCCCAATTCATTCCAGTCATGAGAGACCCAGAGCATGGTTATTGCTAGAACAGGGCAAGATTGAAATATTGACCTAGGCTGTAGGACCCCCACCTTTTAAAATTGACGTAAAGTTTTGATTTTGAAGAGTGAAGAGAAATAAAAGCCCACCCTAAAATGATTTTTTTAATGGCAGCTCTGTCTCTACCCTACTTCCGGCACCTGGTGGGGGACACCGCGCATCTCTGCCCGGCAGGAAACAGCCACTTGTCCGCAGCTGGGCTCCCAGGAACAAAGGCCTGGGTTCATTACCACAGTATCAACCCTGACACGTTCCGCCCAGGCCACCTCCCCCAGACTCCTCAGTTCACACCCCAAATGAAGTGTAATTGGACCTGGACACCTTTGAAGTCCCCGGAGCAGATTGCCAGCGGTTTGAAATGTCCTTGATTTGCATGGCGAGGACCTGGTTGGAGGTGACTTTTTCCCACAGTTTCAAAGACAGAATTATTTTAAGTGACATTCCCCAGCCAGGAAGAGTTACCATGGAAGGACTCAAAATTCTCAAAGCCAAAAAAAGAAAAGGTAAAATAAGTCTGCGGATCGGATTAATCTCTCCATTGCCCTTTCGCCTAGTTTCCCTTCTGTGAGGGCTGCAGCCAAGGCCATTGTGTCTTCTCAAACTTCTTCTCTGGTCCCTGACCTGGGCAATCAGAAGGCTGCGGGGGTAGGGGGAGGTAGGGGGGACTTGGCTAGGAGGCTCTGAAGGCCCCGCAAGCTGCCGTCAGAACTGAAGCGAGAAAACAAGGCCGCTACAGGCCCAGTGAGTCAATGAGGGAGGCCGAGTGTGGATCAGAGACCGGCCGTTTTCCTTCCCAGCAGAGCCCCGCTGCTCTGCAGAGCTCAGGCACGGTTCCAGAAATCAGCGTGCCCTGCGCACTGTGGGTCTGATGCTGGGTGACTTCCCGCGGCCCACAGCGGGGCCTGCCTGGCGGAGCTACGCCTGTGGCCTAATGTTAGCAGTTGCTGAGCCCATGAGGAGCCTGCTTTGCCCACGGAAGCGGCCCCCCCCCCATGTTGCTGCCACCCCCCCCCCCCAACACATCTGCTTCTGTGAGCTTTCTCAGGGGTAGCTGTCGTTCCAAGGAAATGATCCACTTTCCCCTGGAGCCGTTCCGGCCAGTAGAACGTCCTGAGAGGATGGAAATGTTCTGTATCTGTGCCGTCCAGGTGGCTATTGAGCACCTGAGACGTGACCGGTGTGACTGCAGAAGTAAATTTTAAATATACTCAGGTTCCTGTAATTACTTGTTTATTTATTAATGTTGATGTAGTTTTAATGTTTTTAATGTTTAGTTATTTTTGAGAGATTGAGACACAGAGTGTGAGTAGGGGAGAGGCAGAGAGTGAGGGAGTCATCAGGATCGGAAGCAGGCTCCAGGCTCTGAGCTGTCAGCACAGAGCCCGATCTGGGGCTCGATCTCAGGGACCGCAAGATCATGACCTGAGCTGAAGTCGGACGCTTCACCGACTGAGCCACCCAGGTGCCCCGTTTTTAAAATATTTTTTGAAAAATGTTTATTTATTTTTGAGAGATTGACTATTTTGTTTAAAAAATTTTTTTGTCTTTTTTAAATTCTTTTAAAAAAAATTTTTTTAGTGTTTTATTTATTTTTGATACAGAGAGAGACAGAGCATGAGAGGGGGAGGGGCAGAGAGAGAAGGAGACACAGAATCCGAAACAGGCTCCAGGCTCTGAGCTAGCTGTCAGCACACAGCCTGATGCGGGGCTTGAACCCACAAACGTGAGATCTGACCTGAGCCGAAGTCGGAGGCTTAACTGACTGAGCCACCCAGGCACCCCTTTTATGTCTTTTTTAAACTTATTTTTGAAAGACAGAGAGAGACAGTGCGAGCAGGGGAGGGTTAGAGATCGAGGGAGACACAGAATCTGAAGCTGGCTCCAGGCTCTGAGCTAGCTGTCAGCACAGAGCCTGACGCAGGGCTCGAACCCATGAACCGTGAGATCATGACCTGAGCTGAAGTCAGAAGCCAGACGCTTAACCGACTGAGCCACCCAGGCGCCCCTGACTATTTATTATGAGAGAGAGTGAGAGAGAAAGAGAGAGAGAGTGGGGGGGAGGAGCAGAGAGAGGGGGACAGAAAATCGAAGCGGGCTCCATACTATCAGCAAAAAGCCCGATGCAGGGCTCGAACTCATGAACCGTGAGATCGTGGCCTGAGCTGAAGTCGTACGCTCAACTGACTGAGCCACCCAAGAGCCCCTCAAGTTTATGTAATTTAAATAGCCACATGTGGTTAGTGGATGCCTCAGTTTGACAGTATTGATTATCAACTCCCTAAAAAGATGGTCAGAGAAAGTTGTCAGTCAAGCAAAGCTAAGTTTATTAGACCAACTTGAGTAAGGGATGGTACCGCGTGGCAGAATGTTGGTAATGTCTCCAAGGGGGGACATGGGGAAGGGTATTTATACCATTACAGAGACTGGACTGGGTAATTTTGAAGTCGGGTCTTCAGAGCAAGAAACCGGAGTCAGGGAGACTTGATAATGAGATAGCTTGGGATTGCAAGCAAGAAGATCTTGTAGTGAGTCTTGATGGAGCAGCTCTTGCTCTTGATAACAAGCTATTTTAGTTGGTTCAGTCTTATCTTCCAAGAGCAAGGATTTCTTAGAGCAAATAGCTAAAGTAATTTTTTGCTTGTTCTCAGTGTTATTTAAACACGGGGACAGGAACATATGCCCGGTCCCAGTATTATTTAACACAGGGAGGTTGCGGGGCGGGGGAGGGGGGTGGTGCCTGGGTGACTCAGTCAGTTCAGCGACTGACTTTGGCTCAGGTCATGCTCTCCTGGTTTGTGAGTTCAAGCCCCGTGTTGGGCACTGTGCTGACAGCTCAGAGCCTGGAGCCTGCTTTGGATCCTGTGTCTCCCTCTCCCTCTGCCCCTTTCCTCCCTCAAAAATAAATAAACCATAAAAAATTTTTAAAAACCCATAGGGCCAGGGAATAACCAATTGCCCCAAAACGCAGTGACTTGAAACAATAAACATTTATTGTTCCACCGTTGCTGACGGTCAGGAATTTGGGAGCAGCTAAACTCGGTGGTCCTGTGTCGCTTGGGGTCTCTCACTGGGGCTGCAGCCGGGGTACTGGCCAGGGTTACCAGCTGTCACCCGAAAGCTCGACTGGTGCTAGAAGACCCACTCCCAGGGTGGCTCACTCCCATGATGTGTGAAATGGTGTTGGCTGTTGCCAAGAGTACTCAGTTCCTTGCCGTGGGGGCCCCTCCAATAGGGCTGCTTGAGAATCCCCAGGGCATGGTAGCTATCTTCCCGCCCCCTCCTGCCCACACCAGGAGATGAAATCAGAGGAGAACCCCGCAGAACCTACGATGTCTTTTATGACCTACTCTTGGAAGTCTCACTTCATCAATTTCCCAGTACCCTAATAGGTTGCACCGGCCAACCTTGTTCTGGGTGGGCTGTGGCTATGCAAGAGAGTGATATGGGGGGGGGGGGCGGGAGGTGCAGACGTCCCTCAGTTTCGCACCTGAAACACAACTGGGGCCAGTCTGCATACATTGGGGAAGGGGGAACCCCGCCAGCTGACCCTGCCTTTCACCCACCTTTTCACGGTGCAGAACACCATTTCAGTTACCATCACTCTGTAACAGATCACTCCAAAATGTTTGACTTCAAACAACCATCATATTCTGCCTGTAGACTTGATGGGTTGGGGATTTAGACAGGGCACCATGGGGGGTGGCTTGTGTGTGCTCTCGGGCGTCTGGGACCTCAGCCGGAAAGACTCAAAGCCCGGCGATGATAGTTGGAGGCAGGGGCTGTCTGCGGGTTCAGTCCTTGTCATGTTTGGTGCTGGGCCGGGAGGACTCAAAGGCTTGGGCGGTGGACTGGGGCACCTTCAGGTGGCCTCTCCTGGTAGCTTGGGCTTACTTGAAGCCTGGTGGCCTCCGCAGAATGAGACTTCTGACATGGGGGCTCAGGACTCCAGGTGTGGTTGTTTTAGCAAACAAGGTGGAAACTGGCCAGGCTTTTATCATGCAGCCTTGGGAGACACCTGCCATCACGCCTCTGTGCTTTATTGACGGAAGCCGTCACAAGCCTGCCCAGACTCAAGCGGTGGGGACACAGACCCAGTCTCTCCATGGGGAGTGCCAATGTCACACTGGAGAAGAGCACGCGGGATGGATGATATTGCTACACCAGTTTCCTGAGGCTTTTGTCTGTGATGGGCGGGAGTTAGGGGAATTGGGGCCAGGGCACCCCAGAGAGGCATCTTTCTAGACGCTGTTTGTGCCCTTCCTAAGCATAGGTCACTGGCCCAGGTCCCAGCTGAGTGGTACACGCGACGGGGAAACGAGGAACCTAGGAGAGGGTGCTCTCTTCCCTGCTAGAATGATATCGTATTTATTTCCCCACCCCTTATCCAACCTGAGGTCAGTCATCTGGGGCACAGCACGTTATAGATTGCTCAGTCACAAATCACCCCAAAACACAGTGGCTTAAAACAAACGATTCTTTCAGGGTGCCTGGGTGCCTCCATGGGTTGAGCACTTGACTTTGGTTCAAGTCATGATCTCGTGGTTCACGAGTTCGAGCCCCGCATCGGGCTCGCTGCTGTCAGCACAGAGGTCACTTCTGTCCCCCTCTCAGCTCCTTCCCCCATTGTGCTTATTCTTTCTCTCTCTCTTAAAAATAAATAAACATTTATTTAAAAAAAAAAAAAGCAATTTCTTTCACTCTCTTGGTTCCTCTGCTCAGGAATCCGGCCGTTGGCCGGGCGGTTGTGGCTCGGGATCCCGGAAGAGTTTGGGGTCGTCGGAGGCTCGCTTCCAAGGTGGGTGCTACACCCGGCTGGCAAGTTGGTGCCGGCTGCTGGCTGAGGGTCTTACTCTCATCCCCAGGGCTCCCCGAGTGTCCTCCTGGCATGGGGACTGGCCTCCCCCAGAACAGATTTCTCTGGGAGGCAGAATCTGGGTCTGTCTTGGTCCCTGCTGTATCTCCAGAGCCTGGCCTTGTGTCCGGTGCCAAACATTCTGCCGAGGCTTCAAAGACTGAGAGGCATCTTAGCTATCCTTCCACAAGGTCTTTTGCCCGCTGCACCTCTGTCGACCATGGGCTCAAGGTCTTAAGGAGGATCCCGAAGGCTGTGGAAAGAGAAGTCTCAGGGAGAGACAGCTGCTTAAGGCTCAGGCCTGAGCTGTTCCTCTTTACTGGAAACTCTCCTTTCAGACCTTGACCTTGGGCTTCTGAGTTCACGCGAAGGGAGTTCACATTCATGGAAACCAAGATAACTGTCCACAAGGCGGGAAGCTGGGTAGGCCCTGAGTCGGGAAGGAGATCACATCCTGCGTTCCAGCGGGCCAAGAAGGACAAGTGCAAAGGCCCTGAGGTGGGAAGGTGTGATACAGGTTCTGGGGCCTCCGAGCAGGGGGGCTGGGCTGTGAGCCCAGGGCCAGATGAGGCTGGAACACAGGGTTCAAGCCAAATCGCAGGGCAAGGGCGTAATTGAAGCAGCTGTGAGGACGAAGAGGCAGCTCGGGGGAGAGCAGCAAGCAGGAAGCCTTGTAAAGGTCTGAGCAAACGTCACAAGGATCTCAAGCAAGGCCGCAGCCCTGGGAAGGGGCTGGGGTAAGGCAAGGCAGGTTTGAGAAAGATTCACGTATAAATTTGACCAGATTAGAAAGGCCGGCTTGGATTGGGGAGGGGCGGGGGGGACGTGAGGACGGTGGATGAATAGTTTTCTCTTGGAAAGTTCTTTCTCTCCGAATGTTGGGAGGCAGCAGTGCCATAAGGGGGCTGAAGGTGTTTGCTCAGTGTCCCCTGGGTGCCAGAAAAAGAACCCGGAAAGCCTGGTGCCCGGCAGAGCTAGGGCCATGATGTCATTCACACAGGGCATCCGGCCACAGCCCGCCTGGGGTGAGGACCCCACGGTTGCCCGTCTGCAAGGCCAACTCCTCCGCTGCGGAATATGCCCGAACGACCGTCTAGGTTTGTAGGTTACCGCACACTTGTACGAATATCTTTGTCTCATTTAATTGTCCCTGTGGAAACTGTCATTCCCATTCTACAGAGGGCGCAACTGAGGCTTCCAGGCTCCCAGGCTTAGAGAGGCAGGTATCTTTGTGAGGTCTAGGAGGTGGCAGAGCCAGGCTTGGGACCCCAGGGTCTCCTAACTTCCATTCAAGCCTTTTCTCCGGCTCACTTCCCTGCTTCTTGTATCTGTCAGCCTCCTTAACGGCCACTCACCTTGAGTCAAGTTCGCAAGGACTTGTAGACCTCCTCCAGACTGTGGCAGGTGTGGGTGAGGCTGCAGGCGACTCTAAGTTTTGCGGGTGGGGTGTCCTGATAAATGTGTTACAGGCATGGGTGTCTGGTGGCATGGATGTGGGGGGGCGGGGGACAGGGAGATAAGAGTCATCAGTCACAAAGGGCTCTCTGAGGCAGGTTGATGGAGGCTTGGGGCCACATGCAGGAAACGCATCAGGATGACAATGATCTTGGGCAAAAGCACACACATCAAGGCAAGTGTCAAGCTCACAGAGATCTTGATAATAGGGCTTTTTGCTCTCTCCCTGCCCTGGTGCCAGATGTTCAGAAACTTGACCTCCTTTCGTGGTTCTGCCTCATTTGTTGTCCCCTCCTTGCCCCCATCCGGCCATGTCACTCTTTGCCAGTTCCCTCTTCCTGGAACTGGTGGCCAGGGTGGTCCCAAGACCCAGAAGGGAGCTACGAATTCCACCCCCTTCATTCCTTCCCCCGCTCCCCTTGCACGCTTTCTGAGACAAGCTCTCTAAATAATTGGAACTTTCTCCCAAATCAGCACTTTTTCATGCTACATTAGCATTTATTGGTTTGATATTTACATTTGGCAAAGAAGCACCCAGTCTCTGGTTCCCCGGGAGCTCACACTGTCAACTGAAACAGACTAGAATTGCCACTCACAAGCCTCCCCCCTCCCCTCCCCTGCCACCGGCCTTGTCCTTCCCAGCTCCCAGGCCATAAAAAAAAAGTTCAGAAGTGTTATCTTCACAGAACACAAAGTCTGCTGATAAAGGGGGGGGGGGCGAGGGGCCTTCCCTGAGGAACCAGAGGCTCCCAAAACAAAAGGCAGGGGCAATTTGAATTTGTATTGCAGTAATGTCTATACGGGATCACTCTTCATTAGATTACAACCTCCTTGAGGGCAGGGATCTGTTTCAGTTCCTTGACTTTCTCCGTATTCCACTCCAGGGCCAAGAAACAAGCTACACAAACCTTAGGTTCTCAGGGAACATTTGTCTAACTCTGGGATTTGGTAGAAAACCTCTCACTCACTTTCTCCGACCAATGCGGAGGGAGAGGGTGGAGAGATTACCGAGAAAATGCCAGGGCACTGGGGCCCATGTGGTAAGGAGGGTAAGGAGGAAAGTTCTCCCTTCTCCTTTTCAAACACCCACGCCCACCCCTGCCATGAATCTGGCCAAGGAGCCTCCCCCCACCCCCCGGTGGGGGAAATGTGCTTAGAGAGCCACAGACCCAGCTTCAAAAGTCAGTGCTGACTGGTGTGGGCCTCAGTTTCCTCTTTGGTCAAATCAGGATTACAGCAGTTTCTGTCCTCACAGGCGGGTTGTGGGGATTAAGGGAGATGGGGCATGTAATGGGCTTAGGGTTCCCTGCAGCACACGTGGGCCGTGGCCTCAGGAGCTGGAGGGTCCTGGGATTTATTCGCGCCTGTGGCCCTGTGCCTTGTGAGAGTGGAGTCCTAAGTGTAAATCATTACTCGCCAGAAGCCTCTCGGCATATTTATGCCGTACCCTGTGGTCTGCAAAGGGCCGGCTCTCACATAAGCCTCAGAACCTTGCTACTCAAAGTAGGGCCTGCAGACTGGACGTGCAGCAGCGGCAGTGGCCCCTGCAAGGCTGTTAGGAAGGCAAGGCTTCTCGCTGTCAGTGTGGAACCCGATGACGCAGGCCTTGAACTCACGAACCTCGAGATCATGACCTGAGCCGAAACCAAGAGTCCGACGCTTAGCCGATTGAGCCACCCCGGCACCCCGCCCCCACCATCCTGTATTTTGAAGACAGTTCCCAGATGACTCATCTGAACATTAAAGATTTAAGACGCACTTTAGAACCCCCCACTGTGAAATATGCAAGGGCAGAAATGACTGTTTCCTTTTCGTGGATGAGCAAACTTCCTAAAAAAATGGATGACTTCTTTTGACCAAGCTCATGAACCATCTAGAAGGCTCGCGTGACTCCTGTTTGTTCTGAATCCTTTTCCCTGCCCACGGCTGCTCCTTGAAGGGTCAGCATACCCCAGTGGGGGGTGGAGTGAGCAGGGATAGGCGCCAGGCTCTCATCGACAGCCCCATCTCTGCAGAGCCCATGGAGGAGTACGCGGTGTTAGTTCACAAGCTTGAGTTGGGAGGACAAGGCGGCCAGAGAAAAATGTCATGTCCACAGATGCAAGCACTCGTTTGTAAAAATGGAGTTGCAGAGGGTTAAAACACTTGACTCTTCTGCACGTAGAAAATGACCACATGTCAAAGACTTGATTTAACTCCTTCATTAACGAGGGAACCTCTAAGATGTTAAAACCAGTTCTCAAAAAAATGTAAGGAGCTACGTATTTATAGGCAACTTAATAGAAATAAGTTCGGGTGACGTAGCTAGGTTAGAAATTATTTGCTGGTGGGAACGCCTGGGTGGCTCAGTCGGTTGAGCCTCCGACTTCGGCTCAGGTCATGATCTCACAGTTCGTGGGTTCGAGCCCTGCGTCAGGCTCTGTGCTGACAGCTCAGAGCCTGGAGCCTGCTTCGGATTCTGTGTCTCCTTCTCTCTCTGCCCGTCTCCCACTCCCACTTTGTCTCTCTCAAATAAAAAAAAGAGAGAGAGAAATTATTTGCTAGAGAGCCTGGGTGGCTCAGTCAGTAAAGGGTCCACTCTTGATTTCAGCTCAGGTGATGTCCTCATGGTTCCTGGAATTGAGCCCCGCAGCCGGCTCTGTGCTGACATCTCAGGGCCTGCTTGGGATTCTCTCTCTCTCTCTCTCTCTCTTCCAAAATAAATAAATAAGCTTAAAAAAGAAAAGACATTATTTTCATCTCTATGGGACCAAAATCTGAAAGTTAACCAGCCTCTGCCCCCATGGGATGGGAACACAGCCTAGTCAATAGGAAATCAATCAGAAGTATCAGCCCAACTCTGCAAGAATGCCCAATAATGTCTTTTGCCCATTTCCAATTTGGGATCACCTTTTCTGAGACTACCCTCGGCTAGTCCTTGAGGATCCGGAAATAGCCGTTGCCTGAGAATTAGCCTCAGAGTGGAATGTGGGTCTCGGAAGGAAAGGAGGGCAGAAAGATGAGCAAAGCCCGTCTTCTACAGGATGGGAGGGTGCTTCCCTCAGCACCTGCAGAGCACGGTGCAAGTGCTCCCAGAGGGCATAGGCTGGCATTGTGCAGGACAAAGTGACCATTCACAAGAGAGGGGACCTCGAAGCCTGCTCCCGACTCCCATCCTCTTTACCCTTGGCCACCGCTCAGAGGGGGACGATGTATCTGCAAACATATGCAGCCTTGTCCAAAATATTTTCCCCTCCTGTATAGTTCTTGCCAATATTGTTAATCTGTGGGTTGACTTCAGACCAAAATAAATCTCCCAGCCCTGGCCACCAGCTAGCTAATTTTACTTCGTAACCAGGGAATAGAAAGTGCGGGCCTTTGGCCGACCATTCTGTCTTTATTTTGCTTGCTCTCTGCTTGCAGTTTAAAAATCACATTTGGAAAAGTAGACCCTCTGTGCATGGGGGCAGCCACTGAGAGAAACAACAACAGAGGCGGATGGATTGGAAAAGGCAAGTCCAACCATTGCCCGCCACATTTGTCTCTCTTCTCAGATTCTGATCATCCCCACTGGCCTTTCCGTGGTGACTAGAGTTGTAAAATGTGCCGCAAAGCAGAAGGCTACATGGCCATTTGGGGAGGATTTTCTTAGGCACTGGTTGGGTTCTGTCACTCTTGTCGGGCACTGTCTAGGGGAATTTAACTCTGGGTTCTCCTTGGCCATCCTAGAGGAAGCAAGTGGGTAGAACCTCACAGTATCAGCCCTGGAGTTGATCTCGGAGGCCATCTAGGCCAGCCCTGCCAGCTAAGAGGCAGGATTACCTAGTGGTTGGGAGTGCAGATTTGGAGCCAGATGGCCCCAGTTTGAACTTGACTCCTTCACTTACTAGCTGTGTGACCTTAAACAAGTCACTATCCTCTATCCACTATCCACAAACCTCAGTTTGCTCATCTTTAAAATGGGGATAGTTATAATCATACCTACCTCATAGGATTGTAGTGGGAAAGAAATGAATGAACATATGAAATGTATCAAGAACAGCAGAGTGTGCAGTGAGTGCTTGAGAAGATAAGGAAACGAGGCTCAGAGAAGAGAAGCAGCCTTCGTAAGGACACTCAGGGAGTTACCAAAACTGAGTTGGACTCAACAGGAAAAAGCAAGGTTACCGCTTCTTGGAAATTCTGACTAATAATTGTTTTCTTTGCTCATGTTACATCATCCTCTGTCAACACTTGGAGAGAGCCCTAAGGTGGAAGTCAGGACGGTGCATTCTAGGCCAATCACACCTCTAACTGACAGTGGCCCTAATGGTCATTAGCTTGGGGCTGGATGGTCTCTGGGGTTTATAATTCAAAATTAGGGTCTGCGCCTTCCATTCAAGCCAAGCCTGCCTTTTCCTGTGATGTTCTTTACTGGTATTTTTTCTTCTTCTGTCCCTTCTTGCCATGGCTCCCTCCACTCCTCACTCAATCCCCCCCCCCAAAGGGCAATCATGGGCTTCAACTGCCCCACAGCTGAGCCCTGCGGTTGCCATGTTTAAGTTGATTAGACACTTGACAGTCTTGTAGATGTCTTCAAAGTTATCAGGGAGTGCCTTGAAAGTAGTCACTTGATTTCTTCCTTATCGTGACCCACTTTGAAGGCCTAATAGAGTGCCCTTGACAGAGTGACTGGAGCGCCTGTGTGGCTCAGTTGGCTAAGCGTCCGGCTCTTGATTTCAGCTCAGGTCATGATATCATGGTTTGTGGGTTTGAGTCCTACATTGGGATATGCCCTGATGGCATGGATCCTGCTTGGGATTCTCTCTCCTTCTCTCTCTGCCCCTCCCCTGCTCACATTCTCTCTCTTTCTCAAAATAAATAAACTAAAAAAAAAAAAAGGTGACTTATCCATTATGGTTTGTTGACTGGCTCCCGAATGAGTTGAGGTATTGGATGAAATCCTGTATTATCAAGGCTCCCTCTAGCATATTCAGTACAGCTACCATAGATGTCCTTTGTTTGAGAAGAAGCCAGCATTATCCGACTTCAAAGCCAGATTAAAAAGGGTATTTTAGAACAATTAACATTTCAAACTTGAGAATTTCAGGCTGAGACACAGCGATATGTTAGGTCCTTCCTCTGCTGCCTTTTTTTCTTCCCACCCTTCTCCTGCATCCCCTCTCCCCAAAATGCAGGCCTGAGTCAGTGTTAGGTTGCCCCCTATTGGTGAAACTAGGCATTGCAGCCTAGCTCTACAAAACATTGCCTGGAGGGAAGTTCGTGGAGATTGAAACACTGGAGTTGAGAAAGTAGAGTCAGGTGTGGCCCAATATCTTGTGGATTAGGTTGATCCCGAGGGAAAGGTGAGGGCTAATATCAGAGGAGAACCCTGGAGTGAGAGAGATACTGCTAAGTGCTCTAAGGGCTGCAGAGGAAAATTAAAGTTATTTGGGGACACAAATATCTGGAACGCATAATACTACCGAGTGTATATTTAACAAGTCCCCACGTCCCACTGGGCTGACCACCAATGTAATCCTGCCTCTCTCAAACCTTTGTCCTTAGTCAACGTTGTTGGACCCCAATTTAAAAGTCTGTATGGGGGGGGCACCTAGGTGTCTCAGTCTGTAAGGTCTGACTCTCGATTTCATCTCAGCTCATGATCTCATCGTTCATGACTTTGAGTCCCGTGTCGGGCTCTGCACTGATAGTGCAGAGTCTGCTTGGGATTCTCTCCCACCCTCTCTTTCTGCCCTTCTCTGGCTCAATCACACGTTCACACACACGCTCTCTCTCTCAAAATAAATAAATAAACATTTTTTCTTAAAGTCTATATAGTTGAGATGGGTTGCGTTTTCAAAAGATGGCTGCAACAACATTCCCCGTGCTTTTCTGCAGTGTGGCCTGCCACGCCCCCGTCAAGCGGAGGGGTCTGTTTCTTCACGCCCTGGAACCCAGGTGGGTCCTATGACTGCTTGGACTGATAGAATGAGTTGGAAGTGATGCCGTGTGCTTTTTCACAGAACTGTAAAAAAATAGAATAAAATAAATTGTTGTACCAGGGCCCCTGAGTTTGGAGGCACCATGTGGCAATAGGTAACCCGCAAATTTGGTCAGACCCATGAACCGTAGGGTGACATATAATTAGGTATATTTTTAAAATCTTGGATTTAGCTTTAGAGCAACGAGTCTCCGACATCACAGTGCAGTACTATTTCAGTTCACATCTGCTGCCTCTGATCAAAACACCGTTTTGCAATTTCTGAGAGAGGGCACTTCCTGACAGGTGTCCCCGTATGTCCTCATCTATGTGTGGAGTTCAATGTCTCTCACATGCTAACACCGCGCTGGGTGCCCTAGTTGTAGGCCACGAGGGAAGAATGCATGCCATTGTCTCCAGAATGTTCCATGGGTGGGATTGTGCCATATAGAGTAAGAATCCACCCATGTATTTTTTTTAGTTAACTTTATTGATGTATAATTTACATATAATAAAATATACCCATTTTATGTGTACAGATTGATGCATTTTGACAAAGGTAACCCACGTACTCCCCACCGCAAGCCAAGTATGGAACGTTTCCATGACCCCAGAGTTTCCCTGTGCCCCCTTTGTAGTCAATCCCCTCCCCCACCCTCCGCCCCAGGAGAGCACCAATTGGCTTGGCCATCATGGATCGATTTTCATTCTACCTGGTATTTCATAGGAACGGAATCATATAGGATGCACTCTTATGTGACTGTATAATACTTTATTCAACATAATATTTTGAGATTTATCCATGTTGCTGTGTGTATGTGTAGTTAATACCTTTTTTTACTGAGTAGGATACCCTTGAGTGGATGGTCCACAATATGTCTATTCATTCTCCTGTTGATGGACATTTGGGTTGTTTACAGTTTGGGGCTATTATGAATCACACTGCTATGAATGTTCATGCTCAAGATTTTATGGCCATATGTTTTCATTTCTCTGGGGTAAATATCTAAAAGTGCTTTTTCTTTTCTTTTTTTTTTTTTTAAGAGAGAGAGAGTGTGCAGGGGAGAGAGGCCGAGGGGGGGAGAGAGAGAGAGGAAGAGAGAGAGAGACAGAGAGGGAGAGAGAGAGAATCCCAAGCAGGCTCCGTACTCAGCATGGAGCCCAACTTGGGGCTTGATCCCACGACCCTGGGATCATGACCTGAGCCGAAATCAGGAGCTGGATGCTCAACTGACTGAGCCACCCAGCCGCCCCTAAGGATACTCTGACAGGCTTCCATAATATGTGTATATTTAACATTATAGAAAACTGACTAAGGGTTTTACCAGCACTTGACATTGTCCATCTCTGCTATAGCATCCCTGGTGAGTATAACGGCACCTCATCTGCCCACAGGAGTTTTTTTTAAACTGTTTTAATCCTTGCTGCTGCTCTCAGAGTATAATGTTACTGTCCTGTATTAGTTATCTATTGATGCATAATACCTACACCAAAATTTAGTGGTAAATTTAGTGGATAAAAAATTTTTTTTAACGTTTCTATCTGTTTTTGAGAGAGAGAAGGAGAGAGAGAGAGACAGCGTGAACAGGGGAGGGTCAGAGAGAGAGGGAGACACAGAATCCGAACATGGGCTCCAGGCTCTGAGCTGTCAGCACAGAGCCCGACATGGGGCTCGAACCCACGAACCGTGAGATCATGACCTGAGCCGAAGTCGGACGCTTAACCGACTGAGCCACCTAGGCGCCCCGTAGTGGTTTAAAACAATGACATTTACTACCTCACATTTTCTGTGAGTCAGGAACTCAAGAGTAGCTTAGCTGGGTGGTTCTGGCTCAGAGTTTTCCCTAAGACTGTAGTCAAGATGTTATCTGGGGCCACGGCTGTCTGAAGACTTGACTGGGGCTGAAGGACTAACTTCCAAGATGGCTCAGTGGCATGGCTGTTGGCAGTGGGCCTCAGTTCCTCATTGGCTGTTGTCGGGAGGCCTCAGTTACCACATGGATCTCTCCGTAGGGCTCTCCATTGAGTGTTCTCACAGCACAGCAGCGGGCTCCCCCCAGATAGTCTGAGAGAGAGTTGGCAGGGGGGTGGAGGGAGAGCCAGAATGTCTTTGAAAATCCAGCCTCAGAAGTTATACTTGGTCATTCCCACGATGTCCCATTGGTCAGGAGAAGGGATATACAACACATGAAGCACGGGAGGTGGAGATGATTGGAGGCCTCTTGGAGGGATGCTACCACATGCATTGTCTGGCCAGCATGCTTGGCCCTGTGGTTCCTGGCTCTGTGGACGAGGGTCCTGTGAGTCCAAAGTACATTCGAGAAAATGAAGAGCTACCAAAGCCAGACAACTACTCTACATGTCTGAAAAGGGAACTAGAGGGGCACCTGGGTGGCTCAGTTGTTTGAGTGTCCGGCTTCAGCTCAGGTCATGATCTCTCAGTTCGTGGGTTCAAGCCCTGTGTCAGGCTCTGTGCTGACAGCTAGCTCAGAACCTGCAGCCTGCTTCGGATTCTGTCTCCCTCTCTCTCTGTCCCTCCCCTGATCACTCTGTCTCTCAAAAATAAATAAATGCTTAAAAAAAAAAAGGAAACTAGAGATTCTGTCTATGGACATATGGGCCCCCGAGATTCACTTAACTTTGCTCTTTTAGAATCCAGGAGCCAGGCTCCTGGGTGGCTCAGTCGGTTAAGCAGCCGACTTCGGCTCAGGTCATGATCTCACGGTTTGTGGGTTCAAGCCCTTGTTGGGCTCTGCGTTGGGTCTGTGCTGATCCTCGATAGTTAGATTGGTCAACGTCCAGTCGAGGAAATAGGCACTAGTCAAGGTGCTTTAAGTAGGTGGGACTCAATACACAAAAGTGTTTACACGTGTGGTGGGAAAACCGAGACGCCAAACAGGAGAAGGAGGGGCAATCCAGAGAGAAGCAAAGCCAGAAAGCCTCGATTGCCCCTGAAGCTGGAGGGAGGAAGGGCAGAGCTGGGTCACTGGAGCCCGGAAGTGGGGTTCGGGAGTTGAAGCTGAAGCTGCGGTAGTCCCGCCCCTCTGGGGTCTGTGGCCACAGAAGAGCTCCAGCTACTGAGACAGAGACAAGGGGGAGAAATACCCTGGCTTCTCCCTTCCTCCTGTCCTCCAGTCTTCTTCCAGTGCTTTCCATGGATACCAGGGAACATGTGGACAAAGCAGAGCAGAGGAAGGGGAAGGAGGACAGATCTGAGGGCACCAGGCCCGGGACAGGCTCACTGGTGTTGGGCACGGGGCAGACTTTATTTTCTAAACACAGCCACCCTAATATTTCAGGTCCTGCATGTTCTTCTAGAAACATGACACTCTCCCATTATGTGGAGTCGGAGTCCCCTTCCTTCATGCTGGGTGGGACTCTGTCATTGCCTCCAGGACGAGAAAGAGACAGGAACGATGCCAAGTGACTTCGGAGACTTAGGAAGTCTCTCCCCGGCTGCCTGTGGCTTCTACCTGGCTGGCCCTGGCTCTTGGAATGTTCTCCCTTAGAACTCAGCCGCCATGCTGGGAGCAAGCCCAAAGCAGCCCAAACAGAGAGTCCACAGGGAGAGGCTCATGGGGAGAGAAACTGAGGCCCTCAGCCTGAGTCCTCCAGCCGAGGCCCCAGATAATCATGGAGCAGAGACAAGCTGTCCCCAGTATTCCCTGTATGAACTTCTGACCTGGGAGCCTAATTCTTTTCCTGCCACCGAATCTCAGGAAGATTCGTTTCGGGGCTGTTGTCACCAGGAGCTGGGGAGAAGGGCAGGAGCGTTTGGGGTGCATATTTGGGCCCCGTGGCAATATCAGCCTCCCCTCGGATCTTCTCCCCTGGGGTAGAATGTCAACCAATAACTGGAATTGGTTTTGTGAGCACGTGGAAGGTGGGCTTACTCTTCGGCTAAGTCTTAAAAACCTTGTTTCTCGGACCCATTCCCTTAAGAGCTCATTAATTCAACTTTTACATATTTACTGAGTGTCTACACTGTGCTAGGCAACACGTCCACACCAGACAATAAAGCAGGCATGGTTCTGAACTTCAGACAGAAAACAAATGATTTTATAAGCAAGGATATAACTTATCTCGGGCAGTGACATTTCTCTCTTTCTTTCGCTTGCCTAAACGCCTTTCTTCAAAGCCATGAAATGTTTCACAGGACACGAGATTTTTCACTGAAAATGATCATCAGACGTTATGTGTGCTCAAAAGCATTTGCTCACAAGAAACCGGGAACCATTGAGTGTTTTGGTGGAAGACGCATGCAAATCGGGGCCTCCTTCCCCCAAAGAGCACCCAGGGGGCTACCACATTGAAGCTGTCATAGAGTGTTAGGGGAGTGAGTCGGTCCTCAGCAGCCAGGGACCCCAAGCTGGCGCGTATGTGTGACTGGTGTCTAGGACTGTGCCCGTGGTCTCTAGGAGCCCAGCCCCGCAGCCTTGGCCCCAGGGACCAAGAAGGGAGGGGGGCGCTGCAGGGAGACAAAAGAACTGTATCTGGGAAGCCCAGATTCTGGGCACTGGGCCGCAGGCTGGGGGCAAGAGCAAGGAGCAGGCGATGACCCAGTCACAGCCACTGGGCTATGCCTTGAGGCTGCCGGGCACATGGAAAGATGGCCCCAGATTGCTACCTCTGGCAAGGTCTGTATGGAAAGGGGCAGGCCTGAGACCCTTCCCGAGGCTCTTGATTTCCCTTCCACCAGAGCAGGGATCTTCCTCCGGAGGAGGGACTGGGCTCTTCCCATCTGCTGTCTCCACAGAACCTTCCAGCCTGTGGTGGGACCCGTCTGATCTGTTTTCACCAGCCTCGCAACACAGCCTCTGTCGGCTGCCGTTCTTTGTGAGCTCGTGCGGACATCGATGGGTCACGCCACCTCCTTTACCATGAGTGACACCTGGGTCACTACTGCTTCATGATACTTCAAGGAGCACCCAGCACCCAGCAGACTGGAAGATACGCCTGGGGGGCTTTGGGGCAGGCCTCGCTGCGGGCTCACTCCCTCCAGGTGTGCTCCCCCCCCCGATTATTCCCCCCCGCCAAAAAGGCAGAGACCAGACCTAGTGAGGGGTGCTCATCATGGACAAGCTCGCCCCGAGCTTTGTCGGGGTCATGATCTCAAGGGTCGTGAGTTTGAGCTCCGCGTCCGGCTCTGTGCTGTCAGCACAGAGCCTGGAGCCTTCTTCAGATTCTGTGTCCCCCCGCCCACACCTCTCCCACTCTCTCAAAAATAAATGAACATTTAAAAAAATATTTCCAAATTAAAATCAAGCTTACAAGCTGTTACCTAAGGTCTGGTGCCGAACGTAATTGCACAGAGACATGAGAGGCTAGGTGTGAATTTAGAATTCTGGGTTCCTCAGAGTTCCACGTGGAGCCCGCCTGGTTCCTGCCCCACCCCTGCCCCTTCTCTTCCTACCTATGGGGTTTGGTCCCACACTGGGACGGGCTTGCGGTGCGTTTCAGCTCACCCTCCAGCCCCCATGGTCCAGCTCTATTCACTGTCTGCCTTCCCCAACTCCCCTGCAAGCAGTCACCCCTTGGCTGCCTAAGGGTGTTAACAGATGGTGGCATGTGTTCCTGGAAGGATACTGCCTGGGTAGTCCCTGGTGGTGGACTTGGGGCTATCGAGGGGAATTCTGGGGTCCCAGGATTCCAGATTGTGTCCAGAAGAGAACAGGCTCCAGGCGGGTATCCCTTTGGTCCTGTGTAATCCTGGCTCTAATGGCAGGGGTGTGGCCAGAACAGATCCATCTAGAGCATGAGACCCAGGCCAGTGGCCCTAACTGCCCAGTTCTTTTCTTTTTTTTAAAGTTTGTTTATTTATTTTTGAGAGAGAGGGAGCGAGAGAGAGAGAGAGGGAGGGGCAGAAAGAGACAGGGAGACAGAAACCCAAGCAGACTCTGTGCTGTCGGCACAGAGCCTGATGTGGGGCTGGAACTCACCCATTCTGCCAAGGATGATGTTGGAAATATTTCACCAACCGTGTAGTATAGGTAAGGAGTAATACTAATGGGGGTTAGACCAATGCTGAACTGGGGTTCTTGAGGCCATCTGCTGGGCCAGCCTTTGGTCCTTCCGTTGCTGGGTCAGGGGGAGACAGAGGCGGGTTCTGGGCCACCAGGAAGGATGCTAGGTGTGAGGCTTGGGGAAGGGGCCATTTAAGGAGATATTTCAATATTTTTAGCCCCATAGTACTGCTATACCCATGAATATCAACTCTATATTTTTCCCTTTTTCCTTGGATTTTATGAGCGGCAGCACCATGCCCAGATAAAAGACTACATCCCAGCTTTGCTTGAAGCTTCCAGGAGGGGAGAAATATATAAGGACAAATCTTCAGAAGGGCTTAGTCAGCTGAGAGTCCTCTTCCCCGTCTTCCTAAACCTGTCCTGCCTGGAATGGTGATGGGTGGAGCTCCAGCAGCCACCTTGTGACTTGAGGATGGATGCCCCATGCTAAAGAAAGCAAAGCAAAGCAGAAATATAGAAGGATGGGGGTGCCTGGGTGGCTCAGTCAGTTGACGGCCCAATGCTTGATTTCGGCTGAGGTCATGATCCCGGGGTTGTGGGATCGAGCCCTGCATCGGGCTTGGTGCTGAGTGTGGAGCCTGCATGAGATTCTCTCTCCCTCTCTCCCTTTACCCCTTTCTCCTGCTCGCACACTCTCTCTTAAAATAAAATAAAATAAAATAAAATAAAATAAGAAATATAGAAGGAGCCTAGGGTCCTGATGACTGTAGAGCTGCCTCAATACCCCCAGATTGCCCACTGCTGGACTTTTTCTGGAAGAGAGAATAAAATACAAGTTTGTGTAAGCCACTGTAGTTAGGCTTCTTGTTCACCCCTGGCGGGTGTGGGGGGATGGGGGGTGGAGAGGCAGTTACCCGGGATCTCCCAGAGGTGGGGCATTGTGGGCTTGGACTCCTGGCTTCGAAGTGCACCTCTCTGGCAACCTTGCAGGGAGCTGCCTTTTGAGAGAAAAACCCAGAACGGGAGGGTTGTGGGTCAGGGGGTGGAGGAGGCATGAAGCAGGTAGCGGGCAGCCTTCTGCCCTCTGAGCTCAGAGAATGGCAAAATCCCTGGGCAGGGAGGGACCCATCTCTGAGGCGGAAGTCTTCCAGGAGGCCTGCAAAGGCACTCGGGCTCTCCAGGCTTGGAGGCTGCTGTGTCCTCTGATCAGCATACATGTTCCCAGGAAGCCTGAGAACCCAGCTGACGTCTGAGGCCACCTGCAGCAGAAGAAGCATTTCCTGAGGCAGTTTTATTGTCCCAAGGGCCTCCAGAGGACTCTGGTGAAGGTCCGGCACGTCGTCGTCCTTTCCCGGCCCTCTGTGCCAGATTCACTTCCATTCCTAGTATATTTGGAGGGGAAGGAGAACTGTCCAGAAGCCTGAAGCCCTCGCCTTCCTGCGGATCTCCCTGAGTTCTCCGTGATCTGTTTTTCTCTTCAGGGGCCAGGGCCTCGCCTCCCATCTCCCCTCCATCTGCCCGGGGGACTTGCAGAGGTGAGGTGCAGCCTCTGACAGCCCCAGAGAGAGCCTGCCCTTGGCAAAATGGCTTCCCAAGCCTGGAGAAAGAGCGAGCAGACTCGGGGCTGGAGCACAGACTCCCGGCCCAGGCTGCCCCTGACAGCCCCTCCACGTCCCCGACTCCCCTCGGAAAACATGACCCACCAGGCCCTCCCGAGGAGCCCCCCCCGCCCGCACCTCCCCCTTCACGGGTTCCCAGGCGGAAGAGATGGAAAGCAGACCCTCCTGAATGTTTAACTTCAGCGGAGATGATAATAACTTTCCCATGGACGCAACTGTATCCTTTCCCTGTGTTCCTTCGGGGATCCCGAAACTCCAGACGGTTCTCATTTGCAGCTCGTTCCTGAGGAGGCCTCATTTCCTCGCCACACACCCCTGATGTGGTCAGGGTCTCCCTCCCACAGCCCGGGCGGGGCAGGGTGGGGGTGGGGGCTCCCCTGAGCTTTTCTCTCATGGCTGTCCCCCAGCTCCCCTTTATCTGGCCTGGCCTCCCCAAACCCTTCTCTTGGCCCCTGCCCTTTCCCTAACCCTTGGTCCCCAAAGCCTCAGGCCTTTCAGTTTCTGATCCTCCCCATGCTCAGAGGCAATGGTCAGGGCTGGGCTGCTCCCCCGGCAGAAGGGCCCTTTCTAGAAGCTTCTCCTGCTCAGTCTGATAAGCACGTTGACTGACTCCAGGGGTCATCGGTCGCCTCGTATCCTATGCGAGTGGCGCCTCCTGGAGTTATCAGACAAAGCCCTCTGCTGGTGGATCCGAAGGGGAGAGCCATTTTAGGGCCCCTTGCAGCCAGGAAAAGACCCCAACCTCCTCTTGCCAGTCAGCTCCGCTGCCTGAACCCTTTCTAGCCCACACCTCGCCTCACTTTGATCTCATTAGGAAGCCCAGGGGAGCTGAGAAGAAGAAAAGAAAGCATAATACACCCTCACATTTGCAGAGTAGGGTTGTTGTGTGTGTGTGTGTGTGTGTGTGTGTGTGTGTTTAACACTTTCACATTCCTGGCATCTCTCAGGCTTCAAAACAGCCCCATGGGGGCACAGAGCAGGGGGTTGTTCTTGGCATTCAACCAAACAGATGAGGATGTTAGAGCCAGAGGAGGGCCACTTAGGCTCTGGTTCTACCCAAGTTGTTATTTCAGGGGTCAGAAAGCAGGAAGGGAGGAAACTGGGTACGGGTCAGCGGTGAGGCGTGGGGTGGGGGGTGAGGGAGGTGCCAGAACGCCGGCTCCAAGCATCCTGCTCCACCATCTGCACATCGCAGAGTCTTGTCTGAGTCACACAACCTCTCTTCTCCTCCATTTCCTCATCTGTAAAATGGGGATTCAGATAGTAGAGTTATGGGCTATTAAATAGACAGTGTCAAGAATCATGGCAGACATGGAGAAATTCTAGTATCTCTGTTGTTGGTAAGAGATGGGGGCGGGGAGAAACAAATGAAAAGTCACGGAGACTTGCCTTCTCCCTCCCTCGGAGCCCCGTCTCTGTCTCCACAACTCACGCTCTAGCCTCTGCATCTGGCTGCCACTTCTCGTTTTCCACGCCAACGTCTGAGGTCACGGCCCAGTGGTTTCTACGACCCCTCCCTGTTGGCAGTGCTCTGGGCCCCAGTTAGCCCGTCTGGCTTAGGCTGGGGGAGCCCAGGAGCCCAGCTCACCCTCAAAGGCTGGTCCTTCGGGGCGGTTCTTTTGTCTCAGGCTGGACCCAGGATAAATAGGTGTGATTAGAAGATCAAAGCACTTTACCACAGGTTTGGCCGGAGGGGGCTCTTTGATCTGCCCAGCCCATCACCTCCCCCACCCCCACCCCCACCGCTCCCACCAGCCCCGGAGTCCTGGCAACTTTGAAATCTCCCCGCTTTCATTCCTGTCTTATCACGCTGCTGCCTCTTAGCTCCCCGCACCGGGGGAGTCTTGCCTGTTGACGAGGAGCTGGGTTTTCCCTCCAGGTTGTTTACTAAATCACCAGTTCGAAGCCGGAGCCAGCGCTGCTGCAGCGGGGCCTGCAAAACCCCGACGGTTTCATTTTGAGCCTCAGTTGCAAAACCTGAAATCCTGATATGTTTGTAAATGATGGGCAGGTGAATCACGCCTGGCTCTCGGGGTATCTAATTAGAAGCAGGTCCCGCCTGGTCTCCCAGAACTTGGCCCAGCGAAGGGAGTGATCGTTAGGAGTTTTCTTTCTTTTCTCCTTTGAAAAGGATAGAAAATTCCTGGAACTTCTTATGGTGGTGAGGCTGTGGGATTTTCCTTAAAACCTGAACGATGGCTTCCACTGATGGTGGCGTAACAGTGGCTCAGGAGGTACCCTCTGCCACTCTGGGGGCACTTCCTTGGGGTGTTCAGGCTGCTAGGACCCCACACGAGAAGGTAGGTGTGGGGAGAGGAGGCCAGAGCTCACCGGGCCTCCCAGGCACATTTCAGGACAGGTCGGGCCACCAACACAGACCAATGGGGCCTTTGCCGGGCTGCTCCCGGGGTGGGGATGGGGCTCCTGTGTCACCCCTGGGTCTCAAGCCCTGCTTTTGGTTGATGACAGTAAATATGTGCAAGGCAACTAGGTGTCTGTGTGGGGTGAAAGTCCTGCTGAGAATTTCTGGGAGACCCTCCAGGAAGAAGGGAGACCCCTACCCTGAGCTCACTCGCCTGGGGGACAGACAAATTGGTGGCTCTGATTGCTTTTGATGCTTTTACCTCCAGGAGTGGCCTTGGAGGAGCCTGCTTTTTCTAATCCAAGTGGGATTGACAACCTAGGTTTATTTATTCAATGAATATTCAGCGAGTGCCTGCCTTGTGCTTGCTGGGCACTGGTCAAGGCACTGGGGACGAATCCATGAGCCAAATGGACCGAAGGTCCCACATCTCGTGGAGTGTATGCCCCCAGAAAGGGGGAAGACAAACAATAAACACAACAAATGAGTAAATTATCTCATCTCTTAAAAAGGTGAGGAGCACTGCGGGAGAATGTACCAGGAGAAGCGAAGGTAGATGGGGCGTATGAGATGGGGGCGGGGGCTAAACTGAATCGAGTGGGCCAAGGGAATAGAGTATGTCATCCCCAGAATGCATCTCTTTGGTGTAAGAATTCTCTTTTTTTCCTAATGTTTATTTATTTATTTTTGAAAGAGAGAGAGAGAGAGGGAGAGCGAGCACAGGGAGGGGAAGGGCAGACAGAGAGGAGGACAGAGGATCCGAAGCAGGCTCTGTGCTGACAGCAGAGAGCCTGATATGGGGCTCAAACCCATGAACTGTGAGATCATAACCTGAGCTGAAGTCGACGCTTAACTGACTGAGCCACCCGGGCGCCCCTGTGGGGGCATTAAAAAAATGTTTATTTATTTTGAGAGAGAGACCGAGATGGTGCATGCACATGCGAGTGATGAGAAGAGGGGCAGAGAGAGAGGAAGAGAGAAAATCCCAAGCCGGCTCTGTGCTGTCAGTGCAGAGCCCGACACAGGGTCCGATCCCACAAACCCTGAAATCATGACCTGAGCAGAAATCAAGAGTCAGCCGCTTAACCGACTGAGCCACCTAAACACCCTTCGGGCATTTTCAGGGGTACCCTCTAGCAGTCAGCACCTTCAGGGAGCTGCCTCAGCTACAGAGAGAGTGCCTCAGTCAAAGTCACATCCTTTCAGGGACCTTTAAATATGGGGGTATAAAGATCTAGTTCCGTGGGCGCCTGAGTGGCTCAGGGGTTAAGTGTCCGAGTTTGGCTCAGATTATGATCTCATGGTTCGCAATTTCGAGCCCCACCTCGGGCTCTGCACTGACAGCACGGAGCCTGCTTGGGATTCTCTCTCTCCCCTCTCTCGGCCCCTGTCCACCTCTTGGGCTCTATCAATATAAATAAATAAACTATAAAAAAAAAGATCTTGTCCCCTGGGCTCACCTCTAGACAATTCTGTAGCAGGCTGAATAATGCTCCTAATGCTTCCAACATGTTCACATCCTTGTCCCCAGAACTTGTGACTATATTTGCCACCGTATGTGGTGAAAGGGACTTTGCACACGTAATGAAATTAAGGATCTTCAGTTGGGGAGATTATCCTAGATTATCTGGGTGGGCCCAACGTAATCACAAGGGACCTTAGAGAGGGGGCAGGAGGATCCGTTGCATAAAGAAATGTGACAATGGAGACAGAGGTCAGAGTGAGGCGCCTGCTGGCTCTGAAGCTGGAGACAGGGGCCAAGAGCCAAAGAATGCAGGTAGCTTCTGGAAGCTAGAGAAAGACAAGCAGATTCTCCCCTGAAATCTCCTGAAGGAATGTAGTCCTGCTGACACTTTGATTTTAGATATCTAACCTCTGGAACTTTACAAGAATAAACCGGTGTCGTCCTAAGGGAGTGAGTGTGTGGGAATTTCTTCCAGCAGCAATAGGAAGCTGATACAATTCCTTTTTTTTTTTTTTAATGTTTATTTATTTTTGAGAGAAAGACAGACTGAGAGTAGGGGCGGGCGGGCAGAGAGAGGGGGAGACACAGAATCTGAAGCAGGCTCCAGGCTCTGAGCTGTCAGTACAGAGCCTGACACGGGGCTCAGACCCACAAGCCAAGAGATCATGACCTGAGCCGAAGTCCAACGCTCAACTCACTGAGCCACCCAGGCGTCCGGGGAAACGAATACAGTTCTGAAGATGAATTCAGCTGCAGGGCTCCCTAGGGTGTGGGGGCGGGCCACGGAGGCTGCAGCCACCCTCCCTCTGCCCAGTCCTGTTCTCCTCTTCCTTCCCGCCCAGCTGGCATCTATTCATTATAGGCTTTATTATGAACAATTTCAAAAAGACCCAAAAGTAGCAAGAAAAATACAACGATCTCCCACAATCCCATCGCCTAGCCTGGACAGTTGCCAACTTGTGGGCAATCTTATTCAATCTGTATGGGAAGGGTAGTTGAAAGGGACATGCAGAGCTCGAGCCTTGAAGACTTTCCCAGTCTAGGGGGCAGACACGTCTCTGAGACCAAGAGAACACCAGGCAGCCGACCCCACGTCAGCAAACATGGGGCCAAGGGTGCAGAGAAGCAGCCTGGGAGAAAGGCAGGAAACGGGGTGGGGGGGCGAGCCGGCTAGAAGACAAAGAGCCAACAGGGTAGCCCATGTCACAAAAGGAAGGGTCCTAGGGTCCCGGGCAAACTTGTCAAAAGGGTCCGGGGTCCAAGGCAGGCGGCAGGTGATGTGAAAAAGGACACTGGCAGGTAGCACTTGAATAAACTACCACTTGCCTTTGTTTCTTTTTCTTTTTTTTAAATAGGCTCATACACCGATGTGGGGTTTGAACTCAGGACCCAGAGATGAAAGAGTGGCTTGCTCTATGGACTGAGCCAGGCAGGGGCCCCACTTGGCTTTGTTTTATTCCATTGTCTTTCTTTCTTTCTTTCTTTTGTTAAGTTCATTTATTTATTTTGAGAGAGAGAGAGAGAGCTAGGGCACACTAGCAGGGGAGGGGCAGAGAGAGAAGGAGAGAGAGAGAATCCCAAGCAGGCTCTGGGGCTGTCACGAACCACAAGATCATGAATTGAGCCAAAGTCAAGAGTCAGATGCTTTACTGACTGAGCCACCCAGGCACCCCTATTCCATTGTCTTTCTGATGTTTGTTTGTCTGCTTGTTTGAATAGGCCTCCACCTGACTAATAATTATAGCCATGCTAGAACGTGCTAGAACGGCCCAGGTGCTGAGCTGAGCACTTCCCTCAGGGGATCTGCAGGTGATCTCACCAATCCACTCAACAACGCTGGGAGGCAGATACTATTTTTATCATCATTGCACTGACGCTCTGTGAAGTGAGGCCACTTGGCCAAGGTCCCTGGATGGTGTATTCATTTCCTAGGGCCACTGTGACGGAGGACCACAAACCGGGGGGGCTTACGGCAGACAACAGAAATAGACCGTCTGTCAGTTGCGGAGGGCAGCAGTCTGAAACGGAGGCGTCCGCCAGGGCTGTGCTCCCTTGGAAGTTCCTGGGGGGGGACATTGCGTGTGTCTTCCCGGTTCTGGTGGCCCCAGGTGTTCCTTGGCTTGTGGCCACATGTCTCCAATCTCCACCTCTGACTTCATGGGGTCTTTCCTCTCCTTGTGTCTCTTACAGAGACACTTGTCATTGGGTCCAGGGGCCACACGGCTAATCCAGGATGATCTTCTCTCAAGATTCTTTATTACATCTGCAAAGACCCTTTTACCAGATAAGCTCAAATTCCCAGGTTCCCGGAGTTAGGATGTACACACAGTTTTCTGGAGGCCACCATTCAACCTGTGACAGATGGGAAGAGGGGGACCAGGGATCTGAACCTAAGTAAAAGGCTCTGTTGTCCGTGGAATGCGACGTGATTGTGCCAGGAAGAGCTGGACTGGTGGGAACCTCCTTGTCCTGGTTTTACAATGTGCCACAAGTTCGTGGACCCCCCCTTTGGAAGATGGCGTCACTGCCTCTCCCCTCAAATCTGGGTGGGTTTGTGACTCGTTTACCACCAAAAGACTGTGGCGAAGTGGTGCTGTGTGACTTCCAGTGGCGATCAGAAAAGGCGATCGGAGCTGTTCTGTGACCCATCTGAGTGCCCTGAGGCCAGCCTGCTGGGAGGAGGCCCAGGCCAGTGGGGAAGTCCCATGTAGCCTTTCTGTCACAGAGGCAGCATCCCCTGCCTCCAGATGACTCTAGCCCCCAGCCGTCCAGTCGCCTCGCCTCCCCCCACCCCCTGCCATGGAGTCTTCCCAGCTGCCGCCCCACAACTCATGGAGCAGAGACAAACTGTCCTTGCGGTCCCCTGTGAATTCCCAACTCCTAGAATCCGAGGATCATAAGGGGCGCCTGGGGGGCTCAGTAGGTTATGTGTCCGACTCTTGGTTTTGTCTCCAATCAGGATTTCACAGTTTGTGGGATCCAGCCAGCATCAGGCTCTGTGCTGAAGGCATGGAGCCTTCTTGCGATTCTCTCTCTCCCTCTCTCTGCCCCTCCCTGGCTCGTGCTAGCTTGCACATGTGCTCTCCCTCTCTTTCAAAATAAATAAATAAATAAATAAATAAATAAATAAAAGAATCTGAGGATAATAAAGTGGCCTCTACAGCTTGGGGAGGTATGTCACACAGCAGTAGTAATCAGGAGACCCTTCCTTGTCTAGAGAAAAGCCCCAAGTCAGGGGGTTGGGGGTTTAGCAGTTCCTAAAAATAGGTCTGATTCCGAAAGAGACAGAGAAAACATATGCTGTCTGGACAAGCACCCCCTACTCCAATTCCCGGTGGTTCTGTGATGAGTGGTGAGGTGAGGTGGGGGGGGCGCACAGAAAATGGAAACAGGTTCTCTGGGTGTGAGAAGCCATCCCTCCAGAACGTCCACTTGCAGACGGACCTATGTGGCCTGAGGCACCGGCCGGGCCTGCCCCCGCCACAGGTCTCTTCAGCCCCAGCCCGGGGGCGGGGCGCTCCTGAACCCCGCCACGGCACTTCCCTCCCCACGTCCTGGCCACCTGACTGGCCAGCCCGGGGGGGCCCAGCCTACCCTACGCTGGGGGACAGGACTGGTTGTGACACCAGTCCCAGCTCTGCCGGCGGCCCGGGGGTCTGTCTGCAGCCCCGGCTCCTGGTTCCAGCGCAGGCCCGTTCATTTGCTGGATGGGATCTTCGGATTTTGTCATTTGCTCTGCGGAGGTTTTCTTTCTGACTAATTTGCTTACCAGGTTTAATTCTTCAATCATGTTTTCATTTTAAGAGATTTCAGGGTAATTATGAACTTTGAATAAATCCATCTGAGGCACCGAAGTGCTCTTAGCTCAGCTCTGCTAGGGTCTGCCATTCCGTTGCTACACTTGAGATTTGGTGTGAACCTGAATGGGACCTCTCCTGCCCACCGCCGCTCTCCGCCCCCCTCCCTCGCCCCCACCCACACAGCTCCTGTAATTGAAAACAGCTGGGCCTCTAGGAGCCAAGGTCAGGATTCGAGAAAAAGCCACAACCGAAAACCACAACTGTGGGTGGGGAGAGATGGAATCAGGCCCGGTGCGTGAGTGAGGCTCCAGAACCTTCGAGGATGCTTCCACGCTCCACCCACCTCACCCAGGCTGTCCCCTGGGGGCCCAAGGCGGGGCTGCCCCAGCACTGCTGGCTGACCATTAGTCAAAGCGGGGTTCAGGAGTATCTGAGAGAGGCCCAGATGCACAGGCCAGAGGCTGGGGCTCCAGTTCCGGCCCCAGTTCCAGCAGTGGGGCCATAGGCGAGGTTTCAGAGCTGTATGGAGTAAACTAGAAATATATTGACGATGATGACAGCTTTGCAAAATGTCCAGGGCATTTTCCAAGCTGTGTCACATGCCACCATTGAGAGGTGGTCATGTTGTGAAACAGAGTCTCTTGGTCATATCAGGAGGGCCGCGCTGGCAGGCTGCGGCGATGTGACACCAGAGCCACTGATAGAAAGGCAGGAAATGCCACCGGGCTCCTAGATGTCTTGACTCCATTTCTCAACCCTTGCGTCCCGATTCCTGGGTGCGCTGAGGTGGTCTCTATGGAGTGTGTGTGTGAGCGTATGAATTGTGAGTCTGCATCCCAGCTCCGGCCTCAGTGCCTTATCAACACCACACACGGAGACTTCTTGTGCCCTGCGTCTTATCAGCACCCACAAATTAGGGCTGCCTAATTTGCATATCCATATCAAACCTACAGCCAGCCTGGGGTGGGTAGGTAGTGGCAGTGTACGCACTAATCCACTAATCGTAACTAGGGTCAATGGATTAAATTTAGCTAATTTACATGCAGCCAATCACAGCCAAGGTGTGACCAGCAAAGCTGGAGTGGGGAGCCAGCCGCTGACTGTAAGCTTCCTGTCTGGGGACCCCTGACTTGCCCGGACAAGAATCCAGTGCTGGCCTCCATCTACTTGGGTCAGCCCTTATCTAGGGGCGATTCCCGGGGAGGGGCATTAATTCCCACACCCCCCAAGTCTGCCACAGGGGCCGGCAAAGCAGCTTTGGTGACCCGTAAAAGCCCCCAGGTGAAGAAGTTCATGGATTGCCATGTGAAAGTTGGGCCTAGGGGCACCTGGGTGGCTCAGCCGGTTGAGCTTCAGACTGGTGGTGTCAGCTCAGGTCACCCTCTCACGGTTTAGTGAGTTCGAGCCCCTCATCAGACTCTGTGCTGACAGCATGGAGACTGCTTAGGATTCTCTCTCTCTTCCCCTGCTTCTCTCTTTGCCCCTCCCCCACTCACACGGTCTCTGTCTTTCTCAAAACAAATAAATGTTAAATAAATAAATACGTCTTAAAAAAAGAAAGCAAAGAAAGTTGGGCCTAGAAGCACTATGTGGTAAGAGTGCGGGACCTGGGGGCGTGTGTGCCCAGGGCTATGAGAACAACAGTGGGCTATCTTAGATACCTGCCTAGAGGACCATGGCCTTTGACCTCTACCCCCAAGGAACGTGTATTGTGTGTGCACTAACAGGAAGGTTTAATCTAGATAGAATACATACTTTTATGTTGGATAATCCTGAGTAATGATGTATGACCCTATAATGAATATAATTTGCAAAGGTTACCTCTGGTTAGTTTCTATGCCATGCCAGTGGCGCGAACGGGATGTGTAACATAGTTCCCTGTGGTCTTGGACCCCTGTAGCTTTGGTGGCCTCCCTAGTGGGGTCTGGAGGACTTCAGTGCCTCTTGCTAATTTTAGACTCGTATTCTGGGCATGGCTAGGATGAGGGTGCTTTGAGTCAGGCTTTTGGTTTCACTGGTATCATTGAAACCGGTGATAGCCAACATCAATAGGAAAGAATGTTTCTGGATAATATGAGATCGTTCAGACTTATGGGAAGGTGGCGGGACTCCTTTGTAAGGACACTCTTGGTGGTGGGGTGGGGGAGGCACCTGACTTGTTGGCACGCCCCCTCCCCCAGCCTCTGTAGGACACTCTCACTGCTGACCCTTGATGTTGCCACAATGGTGTCATTGTCCCTGCCTCTTTATTATGTTCCCTTGAGATTCAAACTCTTGGGGGCCCCTGGCTGCTGTGCTTGGGGGAGGTTTCATGGAGGGGAGCTCAGCTATGAGCTTCTCTAAATGGGAGGCAGGCCATGTGGTTCCCCAGTATTACACAAACCAAGCGACACCTCCCAAATGGGAGAGATGCTTGTCCTTGCACATGGTGAGCGGTGGGGGGTGGGATTTATTCTTATGAGTCCTGGCTTGTTTGCTGAGTATTGGGCCAGGCCAATGGAGACAGTGGGTAGGCTGATGTCAGGCTGGATGTGGGGTAGGTGCCCTTGACCAGGGACCCCTGCGGGCACCAAGAGGAACCAGGGGCACAGAAGCAGAAGACTAAAGGACTTTGGGTGTTCTACTTACCTATTACCACATAATAAGTGGCTCCAGAACAGTGGTGTAAAACTGGCTGGAGTCCTCAAAGACCTCTTCACTCACAGGTCTGATTCTTGGCCTGGGAAGACCCCTCACAGCTTGAGACAGACCCACTGGGAGTCTTTGGACCTCCTTCTCTTGTGGCCTCGCCCTGCGGCCTTGCCAACATGGCAGCTCAGGACCATGGTACTTCTTACACATCAACTCAGGGCTTTCAAGAAAGAGAACCAGACAGAAACTGTATGGCCCTTTACGACCCAGTCTTGGGAATCATGTAGTGTCACTTCTACCATATTCTATTCATTCCATGGGAGTCTGGAAGGCCAGCCCATATTCCAGAGGAAGGGGTTGGATCCTACTGGGCCCCAACACTTCTTCATTTTGATAGGAGGACCGTCAAAGAATTTGGGGACATATTTTAAAGCCACCACAGTGGGCTAGGAGATGGCAAGCAGGCACTTGGCTTGATTGTTTGGTTGGACCAGCACGTTTTTCTTTCTCGATTTTTCTAATTTGGCTGCTTGTTTCCCATGATGGAGACAGGCCTGTTAGTAACTAACAGGCTTGCGCCTCGTGGGCTGAACCCACTGACTCCAGTTAATCCCGCTTCATCATTATGCCAAGAGAGCTCATTCCAACTGAAATTTGACTATTGGTTTTTAATTTTGGTGCCATTTTTCATGCTGATGGCTCTTCCGACTGACAGTGAATTACCCTGGGTGCAAATTAAATACAATAGAATTGCTAATCAGGCCATTAGAATACGCTGACAGGAGGAAATCTACAAGTTGTCAGACCTGGGTGGGCTCTCCCCTTGCCTTTGGGACAGAATTCACTTGACTTCCAATGGACCTGTACTTAGGATCTGTACTTGGAAATGGACCCCTGCAGTCTGCTGCAGGGACTGACCCGGGCCAGCGGTCCTCCTCAGGTTCACCGGGTTCCCTCCGCAGGAAAAGTCTCAGCCTGCAAGCACACAAGTCCCTAGGGATTGCTGTCTATCCACTCTTCTCAGGCGAAGAAGTGTCACGATTCAAATCTCCACCTCCAGGCCCACAAGGAAGGCACCAAATATCTGGCGTAATGAACATTGTTCTCAGATTTCTAAATTTAGAGGGAAGGTGAGAACACACTAGAGGTTTCCCTCTTGTGTCTAATTCTGCACAAAGAAAGACTTATCTGTTGAAGACTTCGGATCGCCCATTCAGTCAGAGTTTCTGTGTATTTTTTTAATCCCTACAAACGTGACTGAGAAGAAATAGATTCAGAAGCCACTTCCTTTGGGTGCCACTAGTGACACCAAATCGTGGTTCTGTAAATCAGGAGGCGTTAGGCCTTCAGAGAAGACAGAAGGTGGTCTTCAAGGGCAAAGATGCAAGCCCAGACGCCGTGCAGTGATCTCAGACAGGGAAGGGAGGAGCACTGGGGATGACTTACAAGTGACAGGAGGAGTCCACCGAATCAATAATAGCTAAGGCTTACTGAAAGCTGCCGGCCATATCCGGCCACTCGAAATGCTTGCAACATTTCCTGTTCACCCCAGTCTCTGTGCTGTGGGTTGTTATCACCACCCCCATTTAATGGATAGTAATCTAAAGGCTGTATAACTTTCCCATAGTCACCAAACAAGTGAGCGGCAGGGCCAGTGTTATTGGATTGGGTTCAGTTGCGAGAGGAAGGGGGAAAAACACTGGCTTCGATAAGACAGATTTTTTTTCTTTCCTCCTTCCATCCTTCCCGCCTTCCTTCCTTGGCTTCACACCCAGCTCGGAGCCCAATGTGGGGCTTGAACTCATGACCCTGAGATCCTTGAGATCGAGATCTGAGCTGAGATCAAGAGTCAGATGTTTAACCAACTGAGCCACCCAGGGCACACCTCTTTCTTTCTTTCTTTCTTTCTTTCTTTCTTTCTTTCAGCCATCCAGAAATAAGCATTACCCAATGCCATATTTGCTTAGTTAGTTAGTTAGTTTGTTTGTTTAATTATTTAATTTTTAAGTAAGCTCTACGCCCAATGTGGGGCTCGAACTCACGACCCCGAGATCAAGAGTTGCACGCTCCGCTGACTAAGTGAGCCAGGCGCCACTAAGATAGATATTCTTTTGTACACAAAGTTTGGAGGTAAGCAGTCTAACTCTGGTATGGCAGCTTCAGAATCAACAGCCACCCAAGTTCTTTCTCTCTTGTCATTCTGCCTTCTCCAACATACGGTCTCTGCCTTGGGTTGCCAGATAAAATACGGGATACCCTGTTAAACTGTAATTTCAGATAAACAATGAATAATTTCATCATATAAGTATGTCCTGTGGGGTATTAAAACATTAAATAAAATAGTAAAGTGAAAGTAGTAAACATTTTTAGTTGAATACAAATTAATTACAATTAAAATATTCTATTTTATTTTACCTTTTTTTGATGTTTACTTAATTTTGAAAGAAAGAGAGAGAGAGAGAGAGTGAAAGGGGCAGGGAAAGAGGAAGAGAGAGAGTCCCAAGCAGGCTCCAGGCTCTGCACGGTCAGTATATAGCCCAATGTGGGGCTCGAACCTACGAACCGCAAGATTGTGACCTGAACTGAAGTCAGACACTTAAGTGACTGAGCCACCCAGGCGCCCCCAAAACAAAATACTTTAATTTGCTCAATCTGGAAACGCTATCTCCCCCTCATGGTTCAAGAAGGCTGCTTGTGTGCCAGCCTTCAGGACCACGCTTCAGGCAGCAGAAGGAAGGAGGACTGGGGCACCTGGTTGGCTCAGTCAACAGAGCTATGCGACTCCTGATCTCAGGGTCGTGAGTTTGAGCCCCACACTGGGCATAGAGCCTACCTAAAAAAAAAAAAAAAAAAAAAAAAAGGAAGGAGGGAAGAAAGGAGGCTCAAAGAATGACTTCCCTCCCTTTAAAGACGCTCCATGGAGGTGGCTCCACGGCGCAATGGATAGTGCATTGGACTTCTAAAGACGCTCCGTGGAAGTCACACACCAAATTACTGCTCACCTCACATTGGCCACACAAGGCTTTTAGGGAGGCTGGTCAGTCTGCCTTTTATTTTGGGCAGCCATGCGCCCAGCTGACAATCAGAACTTCTGCATTAAGCCTAGATATTAGCGGTCAACTCAGCATCTGCCACGACTAGGATTTAAACCCGCATCAGGGGGCGCCTGGGTGGCTTAGTCGGTGAAGCGTCGGACTCTTGACTTGGGCTCAGGTCATGATCTCACGGTTTGTGGGATCAAGCCCCACGTCAGGCTCTGCATTTATAGTGCTGAGTCTGCTTGGGATTCTCTCTCTCCCACTTTCTCTCTCAAAATAAGTAAACAAACTTTAAACAAACAAAAAAACCCCAGTAGGGATGGCTCCCGAATCTTGGGGCTTAATCACCCCACTGTCTTGACTCTTCTCCATTTCATGAAGGGGTGGGGCAGACATCATGTGTCTCCTGCACACCCCTTTTTGGATCCTTTTTACTGTTTCTAGGTGCCTCTTTTCTGACGTCTCTTTGGCTGCTAACAGGTGGGACGTGAGATACCCTTCAGAGGCCAGCCCTTGGACCACTGGAGCTGCTCTGCCTACACCTGGAAATTTGGATGGCATGGAGCCAATGACTTGCCTTACAGGGCAGCCCAGCTCCCTCGCCTGGAGGCGGGACCAACCCCAACGTGTAATGTACATGCCAGAGCCCTGGGCAGTGCCAGTCTGAGTGTGCGACCTGCCCTTGCTCGGCTGCTTCCCCTCTTGTGTCCCGCTTTCCCGCTCCCTTAACCAGTCTGTCCTGGAAGCGCCGCCGTCATAAATCACTTGCACACAAATCCTTGTCGCAGTGTCTTAGTGGCCTGAGATAAGGGTTTACCCCGGAAAATATAAATAGGAGGCGGGACAGCACGTTTGAAGACAAAGCAGTTCTCTTGTCACATGCCCCTCCGTGATGAAGAGGCCAAAGTGATGCGCAACGCCCTTGAATTTGAATTAGGTCACACCCAGCCTTACCAGCAAATCCCTAGCTCTGACAACTTGCTCGAAGTTGGGAATTTAATAAGTATTCCAATCTCCCTCCGAGCTGTAGGTTTTCAAAGAGAATGCGTATTTGTCAGGGTCTGGCCGGGGTAGCAGCGGCACTCTTGCTTTTCAAACGGAGATGGATTTCATTCTGGAGAGCCGGCACTAATAAAACAAGTTGGAAGAGTTGGAAGAGCAAAGGTTTAGGAGAGCCAGCTCTCAGATTTCCTCCAAATGTCCTGAGCGTCACAACGTACGGTGAGTTCCACACAGGCCTGTAAAGACAAGGTAGGTGATTCTCAGGGAAGTGACTGGGGGTTGCCACAAAGATTTCCACTTGCTGTACCTTTCGTGTCTGCCTGCTGGTTTTGAAGAAGCGATAATAATTATGGCTTCTGGCCCTCCTTTGGCCTTCCAGGTCTTGTGCAAAAAAAGGAGATGCTCATTATCTGTGGACTCTGGACTCTGTCTTTGTAAATTTGCTTACTCGCTAAGATGTGTTCATAATCCCCAAATCAATAGGCACACTATGTTCACAGTTACTCGCAGACAGATCGGTGAAAAACTTGGGTCGCCGGGTGCACCTTTTCCTAGCTGAGGTTGAACAAGGTGATGCTCTGACTTCTTGTTTCAGCTCTCATACTGTAAACAAGGGTCCTTTTCGTGGTCTATTTAGAGCCACGTTTTTCACATTTTTATGCTTTTTGTTGACGACTTTGCTATATGTAACGACCCCCAAGTGTAGTGCTGAAGAGGCTGGGATGTGTCTTACAGAGAAGATATGTGTGTTGGATAAGCTTCATTCGGGCTGATTTATAGGGCTGCTGGCCATTAGTGAATCAATGGTAGATATTAAATAAGGTGTCTTTAAATAGATACTTTCATAGGGGTGCCTGTGTGGCTCAGTCGGGTGAGCTCAGTCATTTGGGATTCTTTCTTTCTCTCCTCTCTCTGGCCCTCTCCCCCTCACACTTTATCTCTCTCTCTCAAAGTAAATAAACTTAAAAAAAAAAAAAGAACCACACATAAAACAAGGCTGTGTATTGATCAGGTCTCAAAAACGTCTTGTTCACAGACTCCCCAGAAACGAAACCTGTTTTTCCACTGGGAGTAATGGGTCAGTATCCACTAACTCGGTGTTCACAGCTACTTGATAGAACATAGCTACCACGAGTAATGATAGATTATTGGTAAAATCTAGCTGGTAACCCATTTGGCATGGAATGATGGAAAATGTAATTCCCAAGCCTCCTGACGCTACCATACTTGGGACGGTCTAGAAGGAGGGGGCAGTGTTCCTGACGGGCAATCCAAGGCAGCATGTTAAATCATTGAATGCTTAAAAAAATTGTTTTTACCAGTTGCCTGAGGGTTTACGGTAATTAATTAGTGTCTACCTTCAAATAACATTATACCATTTCACATGTAAAGACTTTATTCAGAGCATACTCCCGATTCCTGAGCCCCAGCATACATGTTTATTTTTATATATGCTGGAAACACCCAATGCACTGCTGTTGTCCGCATAGCAGACTGAGTCTAGACAATCAGTTATCTTTTAGCGCAACCCCCCCCCCCCAAATTAAATGAGTTTTTCTTTACCTTTATGGGTTCCACTTCTAGCCCTCTTCATTTATTTGTGTAGATCCAAGTGTCTGCCTGGTACCATATTCCTTTGGCCTATAACATTTCTTACAGTGCATTTCTGCTGGCAATGAATTCTCTCATTTTTTCCTTTGAGAAAGTATTTCTGTGTATGTATGTGTGTATGTATTTATTTATTTTTTATTTTTATTTATTTAGTTTATGTATTTATGTTTATTCTTAAAATTTGTTTATGTCAATTCAGTGCATTTGTATATTTAAGTGGCAGTATGTTATTTGAATTTCTTTTGCTCCCAGCTTTATCGAGGTCTATTTGATAAGTAAAATAGTAAGACAGGGCAGTGGGGTGGCTCAGTTGGTTAAGCGTCTGACTCTTGATCTCAGCTCAGGTCTTAATCTCATGGTTGTGAGTTCAAGTCCCACGCTGGGCTCCACACTGGGCATGAAGCCTACTTAAAAAAAAAAAAGAAGAAAAAAATAGTAAGATAAAGTGTATGACTTGATGAGGGGCACCTGTGTGGCCCAGTCAATTAAGCGACCAACTCTTGATTTCGGCTCAGGTCATGATCTCGTGGTTCATGAGTTGAAGTCCTGAATCGGGCTCCAGGATGACAGCATGGAGCCTGCTTGGGATTCTCTCTCCTTCTCTCTCTGCTCCTCCACCGCTCTCTCTCTCTCAAAAATAAATAAGTAAACATTTAAAAGTGGACAGAATGATGAAGTGAATATACATATACATTGTGAAAGGATTCCTCTTATCAAGTTTACTAACACATCCATCACCTCACATATTCACATTTATTGCATTTCTTTTAAAATATTTTTTGTTTATTAAATATTTTTGAGAGACACACACACACAGAATGTGAGTGGGGGAGGGGCAGAGAGAGAGGGAGACATTGAGTTTGAAGCAGGCTCCAGGCTCTGAGCTGTCAACACAGAGCATGATGTAGGGCTTGAACTCACAAACCGTTAGATCCTGACCTGAGCCAGAATCAGACACTTAACCAACCAAGCCACCGGCGTTCCCCACATTTATTGCATTTCTTAAAAGTGAAAATGCCAAAGCTGAAATAAATAAGATTTAAAAATCCTTTTGCTAATTCTCCCTCTTTTACTTAAAAAAACAAGCAAACATTTTTTTAAGTAATCCCTTGGGGCTTGAACTCACAACTCCAAGCTCAAGAGTCACATGCTTTACCAACTGAGGCAGCCTGGATCCCCTCTTCAAAAAAATTGTTTTTAACCTTTACTTATGTTTGACAGACAAACAGAGCGTGAGTAGGGGAGGGGCAGAGAGAGAGGGAGACACAGAATCCGAAGCAGGCTCCAGACCCTGAGCTGTCAGGACAGAGACTGACATGGGGCTCGAACTCATAAACCATGAGATCGTGACCTGAGCCAAAGTCGGCGTTTAACTGACTGAGCCACCCAGGCGCCCCAGGGTGCCCCTCTTTTAAAATATACTTTTGCTGAGTATAGAATTTGGGACAAATATTCTTTTTTTTGGTCTTAAACCACTTTAAAGATGGCATTTTGTCTTTTGCCGTGCATGATTTCTGATGAAAAGTCAGCCATAAATTCTATCTTTGATCTACTGCATATCATGTGCCTTTTTTCTCCAGCTGCCTTTATAATTTTCTCTTTTTCTTAGATTTCCAGCAGCTTAAATATGCTATGCCTAATGCTTTTTTGTTTCTTTGTGTTTTAATCTTGCTTAGTATTTTCTGAACTTCTTGGATCTGTGGGTTGGTTTCTGTCATTAATTTCAGAAAGTTCTCACCCATTATTTCTTCAAATATTTCTCCAGTCCCACTTTCTCACCTCTCCTGGCTGTCCTATTACATATATGTTAGACTGGTATTGTCCCATGGCTCTTTATGTTCCGTTCTGGTTTTCTCCCCACTCTTGCTTTCTCTTAGTGTTTGGGTAATTTCCCCTGATCTATCTTCAAAAATGCTGACTCTTTCTTCAGCTGTGTCAAGTCTCCTGAAGAGCTATCAGAGATACATTAGTGTTTCTCTTTATTTCCTTTTTTTTTAAGTGTGTGTATTGATTCTGAGAGAAAAAGAGAATGTGAGCACACATGCACACATGTGCATGAGCAGGAGAGGGGCAGAGAGAAGGGGAGAGAGAAAATCCCAAGCAGGCTCCATGCTGTCAGTGTGGGGATGGACACAGGGCTCAGTCTCACAAACTGTGGGATCATGTCCTAGGCCAAAATCAAGAGTTGGACACTTGGGTTGCCTGGGTGGCTCAGTCGATTAAGCATCTGACTTTGGTTCAGGACGTGGTCTCACACTTCAGAAGTTTGAGGTCCACATCTGGGTTGCAGCTGTCAGCATGGAGCCTGCTTTGGATCCTTGGTCCCCCTCTCTCTCTGCCTCTATTCTGCTTGCCCACTCTCTCTCTTTCAAAAATAACAAACATTAAGAAAAAACAAATCTGGTGCTCCTAATTCGGTTAGGGACTATGTCTGTGTACACATCATCTCTTGATTCTGCTGCCTTCTCTCTCCCATGGCCACTTCCCTGAGTTCAGCCTTTGTAATTACTCTCCAGAACTCACTCATGCTGTGTCACCAGTCCCTTCAAATCCATTGCCTGTTTTGCAGCCACAGTGATTTCTCTTAAAAATATATCAGATTCAAGACATCGTGGTGCTTAAAATCCTAGCCATAAAAGGGTAGCAATATTGTGAGTTGTTTGATAGGAAGTGACGAGCCTCAATCAGGCTCTGTGTGGTCAAGCACTGATGTTCAGTTTTCTGATTTAAAATTTTTCTTACATAATTATTTGTCAAGTTAGTTAACATACAGCATATATGGTGTGCTCTTGGTTTCAGGAGCAAAATCCCAGGATTCATCACTTAAATAAAACACCCAGTGCTCATCCTAAAAGTACAGCACTTTGTCTCCCTGCCTTCTCCCTGGTCTTCTTCTTTCACATGCTGGCCTGGCCGTGCTCAGCCACCCAGGATGACATGAAAAGTCCCGAAGCAGCCCACCTGTCACAGCCTCAGGGGCTCTTTCCTGGCCCTTCTCCCAGGCCAACACTTGGGTGCCTTTGAAGACTCAGCTTATTCGTAAGGCTGCCTCCTTGGGGAGGTTAGGGCCTTCTTTGTGCTCCCAGCAGCCCCTGCCAGGTACCTTGTCAGGCTGTCTCCTGATAGTGAGCCTTCCCCACAGGAGTGTAAAGGGCTTGGTGTAAGTGTAGCCCCTGCAGCCAGTCCTCGCCCCCTATGCTCTCCTCGAGAGCCACTTCCAGCCACTTCCGGATCTCCTGTGGGAAGCAGCTCCAGGAGCCGGAGCCAGGGCCTCTACAAAACACACAGGTATTGGGACCCCTGGATGGATCAGTCAGTTAGGTGCCTGACACCTGATTTTCGCTCAGGTCACGATCTCACGATTCAGAAGTTGGAGTCACTCACTGGACTGCCTGCTGTTGGTATGGACCCCACTTTGGAACCTCTGACTCTCTCCTGCTTGCGCCCTCTCTCTCTCAAAAATAATAAACATTAATTTAAAAAAAAGGGTCGGACACTTACCGATTCGGCGCCCTGGGTGCTCCAGAGTTTTGTTTTGTTTTGTTTTGTTTTTTAGCATTTCCTTTGGATTAGTTCCTATAATGTTCTTCTCTCTGATGAAAGGACCCATCGATCTTGCATGTTGTCCACCATTTCCACCAGGGCCAGTGTCTAGTGGCATCTGCCCCCTGCAAACAAGGGCTCACTCTTCTCCCACCTTGGAAGCACCTGTCTGTCCTTACAGTTCAGGTCACTTGGCTCCTGAGACCTCAGCGTGCTGAGGAGTCCATGGAAGGTGGTGATTTTCAGATGATCCAGATTTTGGTTGTTGTCACAAGGATACACTTCCCAGGAGGTGACATCTTAACTGATACTTTTTTTTTTTTTAAGAGAGAGGCTTCTTTAGAAACAGTTATATAATCAATGTACTTAATTCCTGATTTCTTTCAAATCCTAAAATGTGCATCTAAGACCAAAGCAAGGCACTAGGTGTTACTGGGTAGAATTCAGGAGGAAGTCCTGAGTCTCCTTACCACTTACTAGCTTAGAAGCCGCGGGGAGTAGTGTAAGTAATTGATCAGTCTTAACCTATTGCCTCCCCTTACAAACTGAACGGTGTCCTCCCAACGTTCCTATGTGGAAACCCTACCCCCGGTGTGCCTGTATTTGGATATGGGGCCTTTAAGGAGGTAGTTCCGTTTAACTGAGGCAAGAGGATGGAGACTTAATGCGATCCGACTGGTGTTCCTGGAGGAGGACAAGACACAAAGGACGTGTGAGCCCACAGGTGAGGATTCTGGTCACTGTGACAGCGTCAGGCTTCTCCCCACACCAGCCGCTCT